>CAUYRH010172446.1:0-19381 GCA_963574655.1 Perodicticus potto | reverse complement strand
CCTATTTCCCAACGGCCTCTGACCCGCGCCCCAAACAAAAAAAACAAAAAAAAAAAAAAAAAAAAAAAAAAAAAAAAAAAAAGATTAATTTTTCTTTAGTAACATTTCAGTATCTTAAAGAAGTTATTTTTAATATGCTAGAATATAAGCTATAGACTGGGTGAGGTGGCTTACTCCTGTAATCCTAGGACTATGGGAGGCTCAGACAGGCAGAAAGCTTGAGCTCAGGAGTTCGAGACCAGCCTGAGCCACAGTGAGACTTCAGGATTTCATCTCAACTAAAAAAAAAACTAAAAACCCTCCCAACCCCCAACTAGTAGGGCATTGTGGCCTGTAGTCTCAGCCACTTGGGGGGCTGAGGCAAGAGAATCACTTGAGCCCAAGAGTTTGAGGTTGCTATGAGCTATTGTGAGCTATGAAGCCATGGCATTCTACCCAGGGTGACAGAGTGAGATTCTGTCTCAAAAAAAAAAAAAAAAATTAGTATATATGATATGACTTAGTGGTTTCTGAAAAGGCAGCAGGATATTATCCAACTTATCACATCACTAAATAACTTCCTTTGTGTAGGGTTTATAGCTGCACAGTTTAATTGAAACCACTTGAAATGATTAAGTTTATTATGATAGCCAATGATATGCTAAATTTAAGTGATAAAAGAAAAAAAAGAAGAGACATTTTCATTCAATCAGTAATCTTTATGACACAAATCATTACAAATGTAGGCTCTGGAATGAATGGAAAATGACAAGTTCAAGATCCTAACTGAGGACTGCCTTTAGCTTGTGTAGGAATTTCTCATGTAGCTGAAGAGTCATGACCTTCATTGTCTGGGCTGTAAAAGTCATCTAACACGAACATCATTATTTGAAGTGGATTTTCAGAGCTAGAAAACCATTGTTATTATATTTCCATAAACTTGTGGCATTTGAAATAGTCATGGTAAGCATACTGTCTGAATTATTCTTTTAACAGATGAAGACACAGAAGCTCATAAAAGACTAGAACTCAGGTCATTTAACTCTATATCTGTACTATGCAAACCTTTCCAGTGTGTTTGTGTATTTTTATATATCAATTATTAAGTAAATATATATTTAGAGAAACCACAATGTATAATAATATACACAAAGTGTATTTGGGGACTATAAGCATGAATAAAATATAATCTTTCTTTTACACGAATTTATAAGTCAGTAGGAAAGAGAAGACTCAAATTAAAAAGTGACATAATGCATATAAAACCTTTACCACCATGCCTGGCAGATAGAAGTCACTGAAATCTAAAATATATGTTAAAAACCAAATAGCAACAATAAAATGCAATACAAGGTGTTAAGTACTGTATAAGTGCTGCACACAATAATGATGATGATTATTTTTTAAAATTGACAATTGAAACTCTGGTGTTCTTATGTATGTGGCTGTAACATACATGATATTTTTACATAGCCAATAGTCATTTTACACGGTTCGTACAAAATCATAACACATTTGAACTTTAAACATTGCTTCTTGGATGTATAGCCTATATAATACCGGTACTTCTTCCCCAACCTCTCCACTCAAATAGTGTATCTTTCTCTGAATTAAGCATGAGAATTTGTCTGCAGTCATTTCCCAATATCCTCATTACCTGAAGCTCATTACTTCCTAAACCAACTTTTAGACTCTTGATTTCTTTTTGCTGCTGTTGTTGTTGTTGCAGTTTTTGGCCGGGGCTGGGTTTCATCGTGGTATTTGACAGCTACTTTGACATCTGGTTACTATTAACCTTATATATGCTTTGTCCAGGAGATGGGCAGCAATATTTGACACTATTGTGGTGGCAGCAGGGGATGTGCAGAGTTCAAACATGGGGTAGAGTGTTGCCTGAAGTGAATTTTAAATTACTAATCCTAAGAGACTGTAAGAACAATAACAAAGGAAAAAGTGGCACATTTGAACATTTTTCAAAAATAATTCTGTAGCTGTATTAATGGATTAACTTGAGAGTTATGGAGAAAAGTGATTCAAAAATAATTGCAAGGTTGAAAGAACGAACATTATTTCAATTATCACAAGAAAGTAAAGAAACTTGGGAGGAAGGGTAGAGTATTTCCTAATAATTTCTAACACTGTAAGTGCTGTCATAAATGTATTGTCTATTATGTTACAGAACTAAATTAGCTTTTATTTGATCTTATTTTGCTCGTAATCAAGAGATTCAGAATATCCACTATGTTTGAAAAAATTTGGCTGCTCTTCGAAAAATGATACTTATCAGAAGTAAAACATAAAGCTAAGGTTACAAAAATGAAAACAGTTTATAGCAATGTATATTCTTCTTAAGATTTGAATGTTTTTAAGTCTTACATTCTTTGTCACCTTAGGGAAGTAAGTCATTTAACCTCAGTGGGTCTGTGTTCTGTATTTGTTTACAACAAATAGGTTAGTTTGAAGGATTCTTACAGTAAAGATCACCCAATACAAGGCTCTCATTTGGGAGTTGTGGAAACTGAGGCCCAAGTTAAGCAAGTGACTGGCCTGTTTTTTCCTTCATTCATCCTGAGTGGAAGAGTAGAAAAGAGAGAAATTAATGTTGCCAGTACATTAAGTTGCAAAACGGTATTATTACATGGAATTGCCTTTTCTAACAGGACTTATTAGTTTCTATGGGGAAGTATTGTTTAATACATTTGTCACTTCATTGGCATCCAACAAAGTGTTAGGTTAGATGTATACTAGGCCCTCAATAAACTTTACTGGCTGAAATTCCATAATTCTTGCAGGCTTTTCATTTATCTTCATCTTATAGTTGACTAATTTGGTAGATAAATATAGACAGTGAATTTTAAAGATAAATTTACATGAAATTAGAAAATTGGCTGAGTTTTGAGATTAGAAGCAGCAAAAATTGAGATAGACATACATACAATGAGAAGAGAGTAATAATTCTAAAGTAGTGAGTGTGCACTTGCTAACTTATGGTTTTGGAGAGCAAGAGTCATTGTAACAATAAGTAGTCTTTTGATCTTATAATTCTACCATACAAGTTCCTTCTCCTATGCATTGTGATTTTAAAAATCAATATAGAATCATGTAGGACTAGACAAATAATGATACTGAGAAAGTAACTCATTTCTGCATTCTTATAACATTGGTTTAAAAAATATTTGTTGGAGAGATACGAGATCCCCCTTGTTTTATTTCCAACAAGAAGAAAGTTATCAACCTCACTCTGAATCTATTTTAGACTAATGTTATTTTTGAAAATAAAAGACATGGGCCTATTAGGCCTCTGGGAGCCATTGAGTAACCAAAAGTGCTGGAACAATACCTACACGCCACAAGGCATTACATTCACTGTTTAATCTAAGATGAAAAAAATCTAGTAGATTCATGATCATATCCCTCAAAGAAATTCATTAATACTAACCTCTTATTTGCTATACCATTACAAAAGTAAGGCAATAAAGCTCATTTTCATAAATTTATTTGCTGCAAAGGCATTTAGAAATTGTTATTTTAAAAAGAGAAGTTCTGCTTTATGCTGAGCCATCAACAAAATGTGAGTAGCCCTTTGACTTGCCTAATTCAAGGCTAAAAGATAAGGAAATTCTACAGCCAGAATCAGGAACTCATCCTAAACTTTGATCATATCTTTACTGTACATACATGTGGCCAACAAAATGGTCTCTCTCTCATCTCTCTGTATATCTACCTACACAGGGTGCCCACAGAGTTGCCTCTACAGTCTCCATACCTAAGAAAAATGAAAAATTGTAGTTAAATGTACATATTCTTTACAAAATATTTATTACAAAATATTGACAAAATATCCTGTACATGTTGATAATCTCTTTGTAAAATGTTGTAAAAATATGTACAGCGACTTTCAGGCCAACACTGGGACACCCTGGATACAACATGGTATATTTCACTGTGAAATTGAAAATAAAAGTAAAGTTAACCTAATTTAAGAAGATTTATGATTTTTTAATTGCCCTAAAATATGTTTAGAGAGATCGCCTGAAATCATTTCAGGGGAATTTGTTATTCTGTTAGATGCTTTAACTATTATTGTGCAAGGTGGTAAAAATTCTTCCTCAGATCTTCCTTCATCTTTTTTCACCATTACTTTAACTATTGGAACCTAGGTTCCTAAGAGTGGTAATATAACCAATCAAGATATATTAATTGATTATGTACTATGGGCAAGGCATTTGCCATATATGTGGGCTGGTCAGCAAAATCTTCATGCAGGAGGGAGCTTGAACCAGACCTGGAGACCAGGTAGAACTCAAACAGGTTTGGGAGGGGGAGTTACCTACTATAGTACTGGACTTCTTCAATCTTGCTCCAGTATTTCTAGCAATAAATTATTTTTGAATGGTTTCTGTGTCATTTTGAAATGAAAGCGATAAGTGGAAGTCATTGGTTTGGTTTTTGCTTTGTTAAAAATCTACTTTTAAAAAGCCTTTAAACATATTTAGAATTTTTGTGAACATGCTGTCTTTTCTCTGCATTAACTTTAGTTCAGGTCTTGTACTCTGATATGGTTTTTCTTCCTGTGCTGAAATGAGCAAACTAAAAAACTGAAAACTACTTTTTATAGCACCTATTTTCCAAGTCATAGTTATGAAATTATTAGTTTATTCAATTGTGGAAAGGTAATACATGACAAATAGGGTCCAGCAACACTTCAAACCTCTCTGATCCATGATAAATAAGTTTTTTTTTTTTTTTTTTTTTTGAGACAGAACCTCAAGTTGTCACCCGGGATAGAGTGCTGTGGCATCACAGCTCACAGCAACCTCCAGTTCCTGGGCTCAAGCGAGTCTCCTGCCTCTGCCTCCTAAGTATCTGGGACTACTGGCACCCGCCACAACACCTGGCCATCTTTTGGTTGTAGTGTCATTGTTGTTTGGCGGGCCCGGGCTGGATTCGAATCCGCCAGCTCAGGTGTACGTGGCTGACACCTTAGCCCATTGAGCCACAGGCGTCGAGCCTTGATGATGAATAAATTTTAATGACCATTCTCAGACCATTTAATGACCATTCTCAGTCTCAGACCTCCAGGAATTTAAGTTTCTTGCTTGAATTTCAAGTAAGTAACCTTATACAAAGGACCAAATTCTTTTTTTTTTTTTTAATAATTGTATTCAATCATAATTATGTACATTGGTGCAATCATAGGGTAGAATTGGTGGGATCACACCTACGGTGCATCTTAGTAGGGTACTAGTGAAACTTATCAAATGTAGAGTATCAATGTCTGCCCCATGATTGCACCAAAGGACCAAATTCAAATGACTTCTGTCGCAGTGTTATATGTATTACAGACCACACCACACACACACACGTGTTCAGCTCACTATAGTCATATCTGTCCCATCCAGTTACCTAAACACATAACAGCATTATTTTCCTGATTTTGTTTTGGTTTTTATATTATCTTTATACCTCCCCTGAGCTTCACTCAGCTTCTTGTCACTCAGTCTGTCAGCATGAATAGTACTTTCTCATTTGCTCTATTTTTATTGGTAGCTGACTCTCTAGGTGAAATGTTACATGTCTGTCTTATGCCATCCAAACAGCATCTCATAGATTAAGGGGTATTGTCACATTCACAAGCAAATCTGTTCTGTCCAAAGATTGTGGGTACAGTATGAGAGAAGAACTAGCCAATTTCTATACAGAGGCAATGGAGTTTACTGCTTACCAGCATGGCCTCGGAAATCAAAACTGCCTGCTTTCAGATTTGTTTTTGTTCATTTGGTTTGAGCAGATTATTTAACCTCTGTGAATGCCTCAGTTTCCCCATATGGAAATTTTGGATAGCAGTAGTACATTCTCATAGGGTAGTTATGAGGCTTCTGTGAGTAAATACACATACATGTAAACCTTTTAGACATGTCATACATAGTACATTTCAATAAACAATAACCATTTTGTTATCTTTTATACTTCTTTTGTGAAGAACAGTTGCTTACTAACTTGGGCAAGTCTCCTTGTCTTGATTATAGGAATCTATACTTGAAAAATAATGAGTGACTCTTGATTCCTGAGATAAAATGGGAGATATGTAAATTTAAAATACCGTTGCAGAAAGATTTGAATGCTGTGACATTTGTTCACAGCATTTGCTGATAACTTTAAAGAAGACATCATTTTTTTTATAAAAATGAAACAAGGGAAACCCTAAAAAGTTTGTTCATTAATACTGTAATCTAGACATTAGTTGACATTGTCTTTTAGTGTTGTTCAGTTTTCACTTTTTATTTTTATATTGAGACCACTCCTCACCCTGCCATTAATGATCTTTCAGTATTGAAGGTTCACCCTCCTTGCCTCACTCTCAATCAAGCTGCTTTGCTTTTTTTCACTACTCACCTTTTCCTTCCCAGGCTCTGCTAACTACCTGGAACAGTAGTTCCAGTTGGCAGCATGGTGCCTTGAACTCATGTTCTAAGTTCTGCTTTCTCTACTGCTCACTCCTTTGATCAGAAACTACTCCCTTTATTGTTCACCAGAGGATGTTTTCTTCCTACAGTCATCTGGTCCTGAATAATGAATAACATGTTTAGGAACTTGGAACAGATGAAATGGCCATTGCTGACCACCTATTTGCTTTCAAAGTACTTCTGTGCAACACCATGGTGAAGTTTTAGCTGAATTATAGTAGTTTACATGCTTTTCTCTTCCCCTAAAGGCTTCAAAAGATAGCTCTTCCACATGAAGGTGTGGGAATACTAAATATGTGTGTCTACAGCTTAGGATAGGACTATAAGTTCATTCAAACTCAAACTCCAGCAACTTGGTTGCTCCAGTGCCCTTGGTTGAATTAGGAAGTTGGGAAAATTCAGCTTACACACCTCCTTAGCTTCTGGGAAGCATGCAAATAAGATTGTGGAGAGTAGAGAATTGGGAATACAAAAGTTGAGAAGAGTGGCAAGAGGGTGGAAAATGTGTCTGAGAATATAAGAGAGGGAATTGACTAAGGAGATATGGAAGGACTGCTGAACAGTACTGAGGGCCCAGCTGAGAGTGAAGAAAATACTGGATAGGGTTACTTTTTCACCATTAAAGCCCAGCAATTAAAGTCGAATGCAGGGTACATGATAGTCAAATAGGGAAGGCATAAAGTGGGGGCAGCAGAAGGGCACTGAGGAGTTGTACACTCTGAGTGACAATGAGAAACATTAGTATTAGTAACTTAGAGGTCAGACTAGGAAGAATAAGAGGGAAGACATCACAAATAGGGGCTTTGGGAAGGGTCCCAGAAGTCTCAACGAAATGGACAAGTAGCCACAGGTTAAGTGGGGAAAGTCATAGTCTGAGTCGTATTTCTGAAAATTAAAATTTTAGGAATTAATACATTTCAGGTATGACCATGGGCCTGAAGCTGAGGAGAATGGAAAAGAAGAGGCCAGCGAGTTATGAGGCTAGACGGTTATGTGTCAATCTTCGTGGATGCTGAAGTCTCCACAGAATGGCAAAATAAAAAATGAACAGTAACATATAGCCAGGTGCCCAAAATTTCAGTGAAGGTGTAGACAACTGAAAAAACAAAGAAATGCCAGAACTTACATATGGTGTAAGTTTCAATAAAGGACTGATTGAATAAAAGTAGAAGAGGCATGTTTCCATGACTTGGAAGTTCAAAACAAAATGTAAGCAGGAGTGTTTCAAAATAACTTTAAGCCTTCCTTCACAGGTAGGGAAAAAATGGTAAGAAGATTAATAAAGTAGGAAAGGGTAGAGGATGGGAATTAATTCCCTCTACTTGGAAGACTTGTTATGAAGTAGAAATGCTTCTCCTCTAAAGAAAAGCAGGTTTGGGTCAAGGCAAAAAGGTACAGTGAAGAAGTTAAGGGTCCCTGATTTCTAGTACATTGCTATGGAATAGAACTTTCTTCAGTGATGGAGGGGGTCTATAATCACAGTCTCCAGTAAGTACCCACTGGCCACATGTGGCTACGAGTGGCTTAAAGGTGGTCCATGAGACTAAGGAACCACATCTATAATTGTATCTAATTTAATTAAATTTAAATATTCATGTTACTTGACAATGCAGTCCTAACAGCTTTCTGACAGCTGCCAATTAATTTATGCTTGTTGTTAATAGGTAATATTAACAACATGTTACTTTTTTAAGTGGGTATTTGTATTTAAAGAAGACAATGACTAAGATTAAAGAAGGAAATTCCTGATTGTGGAATTTCAAGTGCCATAAAAACCACGAAGGCTACTAGTTTGGGGTCCAAAAGGCCTTTCTAGTGCTTCCCAAATTAGACAAGGTAAGTGGTCATCTATTCTAATTAACAAGATTGCATCAAAGGCCACCTACACATGTATAGTGACGTAATAAGCATGTATCTTAAGAAACTACAGCTGACACAGTTTTAGCCACAGTTGAGATGAGCAAATAAATAAGATGAAGTAGAGGAGGTGGATAGAGGGAGAGAAAACCAGAATTAAGATTGCAGATCATGTGCATCTTATTTGAAATCCTGCTTTCACTATACCATTTGTGCATTAAATTGTCAGAAGTGATTGTCAAAGACTTATTGCAGGTGAGCATTCATATTAAATCTGCTAGTGACAAGCTAAATGGTGGTACAGCTGAACTTCTTGGTTGGTTTCAATGTTGTTTGTCTAGAATGGAGATTACTAGGGTGTCTCGCAACAGTGTTCTCAGTTTGTGAAAAAGTCTTTTAAAAATGTTTTGAAGAATGGCGGTGGTGGAGAGATCAATAGATTGAACACTCATTAAGCAGGTGATAGGTAATTTCTTTGTGAGGTTCAGCAGTACAATAGGTAGATAAAATAATGTAGGTATCCTGGAATGTTCACAAGTAAATAATGATAAATATTTCCTAGTGCAATAATTAAACATTTTCAAAGTAGTTAATACTCATCTGTTTCAAAAAAATTAGTTGGGGTTAATATATTGATCTACACTATATTGTGATATAATATATTGTAATAATGTAATATTAGCTTCAATTTATGTTCAAGTTGTCCTAGTTTTCTCATGGCCTTTCATGTAGTTAGTGGGACATAATTTAGCATTTCTTCTGTCAGACAACAATAAGCTCTATCAGATGGTCTACTAAAATGATCTCAATACATGTGCCATACATCCTCACTTTGGGAGGTGATCCACTGCTATAAAAGTGAGATGGTAAGAGGCTCCTTAATGATATCAGCCAAATAGTCTGGAGCTTCAGAAGCCATTAGAACCCTGGACTTCTTATTTTTCAGCCAGGTCGTCAAACTGCATCCTTCCTCAATCTTGGGTCTTGGACAATTTAATAAGAACAGCTGGGGATACTTAATGTTGATTACTGATAATCCCTTCCTCAATTTCTGTTTTAATTTTTTATTTCCCTTAGTTAGTGCAGTATCACTATTATTTGAAGGAAATAAATTAAACAGTAAAAAAATCGAGGATTGACTCAATTATCATTGAGTCCATTTAATCCATTAAATGTCAGGCTTTTTAGATTTTACTTTTATTGCTAAAGGAAAAAAAATTCTTCCCAGGTAGACTTGAAATCACAAAGAAATATTTCTTACTCTGTTGCCTCAAATTAATGTACAAGAATATTCTGAGAAATGGAGAGGAAAAAATTCCAATGGTACCAATAAAATGGAGGATAGTAATATTTTCCTCATTTGTAGACTTGCTAAGAAGATATGTGAAATTAAATAGTATATATATATATATATGTAAATAATATGTAATACTGCTGGATTCACATCTGGCATCCAAGAGGTTCTCAATGATGTCAGTGCTCACCTTTGTTCTCATAAATTCATACTGCGTCAAAGCCTGTCATGTTGTATTTGAAAGTCATCACTGTCATCCATGACATCTCTAGGTGGAGATAAACCACTCAAGAAAGCACAGGAAAGGTTAATAACCCTGTCTAGAATACACAGATAGAAGACCCTGTCATTTTTGGCTTAAGTAGGAATACTACATTGTAGGAATACTACATTGACATTGCAAACTCAAGCCTTACCCACCTTTTGAATTTCAGGACTTGCCATTGGGCTTGTTGCTGTAGATGATAGAAGCAATTAGGAAAAGAAACCATTCTGATGAAACAAATATTTTCTTCCCACATGAGGAGGATTAGAAGAACATATTTAGGGGGAAAAACTATAGTTAAATATCTTGTAACCTACTCCCCCGAAGCATCAAAGTATTATTTAATTCTTTCCACCTGTGAGGCAGGGAGGGAATTGGGTCGCCGATGATTTCCAAATTTTTTGAAAGGACAATATTCAGTGTGATTTAAACACTGCAAAAGAGGTGTAATGATCTCAGTAGAAATCTTTTTCTGTGGAGAACGTCAGTTGGCTTTTATCATTGTCTACCAATATGTAGCCAACTACTACAATAACACCTTGTTTCTAATGCATTCATATTTTGATTGTCAGAATGGTTCATATATAGGTAAACTGAATAAAAAAGATAAACCCTGAAACCCAGACGTCTTTTTTCACCACTATGTATGTGAGGTCACAGTTGTCTGCAAACTGGAAAGCGCAAGGGTTACTCACTGCGCAGCGTTTTTCTCACCCCCCCCCCAATTATTTTATCTCAATCCTATGAGCTTTTCTCAGTTATCCTGCCTAAAAGGTATATGGTAAGGGGCATATGCACTTAGCAGCTCAAGGATCAGAGGCTTCCTTGAATGGAACTTGTAAATATTAATGAAGATGCTGCGCCATACTGGCAGTGATTCTCGACCAAATTAAATATCCAGTAACTGCCTAGTCTCACTTGCTGAATTTGAGTTGTGGAGCAATGTAGCTTAAAAGAAAGGGGTCTAGAAAACAGTGCTAAGTGTTTGTCACCTCAGGTCAAATACTACCCAACAGGAAGAAAAAGGTAAAGGGCACGGCGCAGAAAAGAAACACACACAGAGACTTGTTTTGAAAGGATGAACTTTATGTGGCATCAGGAACTGCAACCTGTTCTCATGTTTAGCAATTCCGAGGTGCGCTGTAAAGACTGCTTGTCAGGTTAAAGAGAGTAAAGGGACAGGAATAAGAGGCATCGCAGGAGACTTGCCCGCAATCCTTTTCAAAATATAAAACTGTCACCAAATGACTTAGGTAAGCGAATTAAAAAGGCTCGCTGGATGCCCTTATGCTGTCCTCTTAAACTTACGTGACCATCAGCAGCGCTGTTCAAATTCAGTCAACAGCTGTTAGACCAAGACACATCCGCAGTGTGTATCTCCCCAGAGTTATGGGTATTCACCAAGACCCGCCGGAAAATTAGGGTTGGTTTTCAATGAGAAAATAATTGAGGATCCTTCGCCCCACTCCCCTCGCTGTCCTAAGCCTTGCGCCCCCTCCCACTTGCCTGCAGTCGGATTTCTTAAAGACGTAGTCCGTCCCCCAACTCAGTTGCATCTTCCGCAACCCGACCCTTTGCCCAGAGACTTAGCGTTCAGTTTCCCTCCTCTCCCTCCTCCTCCTCACTTCTTGAGACCCCACCCCCGGCTTCCATTTCTCTCTAGGCGTCCCAGCGCCAGGTTCTCTAGACCCCCGCCTCCGCCCAGCGCCTTCATTTCAAGTCCCCACTCCCAATCTTCGCGATTCTAGCGCTTCTCCGGTGGAACCTAACCTCCCCTCTCCTTCTACAGACTCAATCTCCACGCGATGTGCGTGTTCAGAGTCCCTTCCCCCCAACACCCTCGCCCGGGCCAGTGCGGTCCTGCAGGCTGCAACCATCCGGGACCTGACCCGGCTCCCCGCTCCCATCTCATCCCCCTCCTAAATCGTTGGGGTCTCGGCTATCAATGCAGGCGGGGGCTCCAACTTACCACTAGCGTCCGGGAGGAAGACAAGGCAGCGGTCGCCGCGGCGGCAGCTAGACGAGAAACGGACCCGGCTGCAATCGCCCAGCGGAGCCCACGGCAGTCGGTGCGATGCGCTGCGCTGCGCGCCGCAACCTCGCGCCTCAGCTGAGGGAATGAGGGACGGAGGGAGCTCGGCGCGTTGGGAAGCGCCGGCAAGTCGACCTCCTTTGGGCAACCGTGCGCCCCCCGGCTAGGTTTGGCTCTCTTCGCTTCCCTGTCTTACTCTAAGCTTAGTAACTGACCACCTCCAGCATCTCTGCACTAATCGCTTCTTCTTTCTTCTTCGATGGCCCCTAACTAACTACACTATTCTAAACGGACCAAGGCCACCACAGGAGCTCCACGACGATCTCGACGACTCTGACGACAACCGTGTGCAGAAAGAAGAAAAGTTCATATGCAATCGGCAGGTAAGGGGCAGGCAGGCCAATGGAGCAGCCAAGGCCAGCCGCTCCAAAGGCAGGATCAGAAAGGTCTGTGCATCCGAGGAAGTGTCCTCGGTGAGCACCAGAGCGCCTACCCTGCGCTGGAGAAGCTGCACAGCGCTCTTGGGCCAAACGGGGGATGAGGGGAGGAGCCAAGTGCAGCCAATCAGCGCTCAGTGTTATGTTGCCCAGGGCCTGTTTGGACTGGTCTCTTGGTGCATCTGGAGCCTGCTGGCAGGGGGCGCGAGACCCTATGGTGGGGTTGGTGTTGGTGATTAACTTGATTCATGGGGCTTGGAAAGTGGGGGAAACTGGGGTCAGCATGGGTGGTTGGGGTGGAGGGAGGCTTTCTCAAGAATATACTCTCAAAGATTCAAAGCATACCCCTACCTCCCCCCACACACATACCCCTGTATGTTTTATTTCAGTAAACATGCTTCCCGAGTCTTACAAGTTCCACTGAACTTTGAAACACTCCTTGAGGGTCTCCACTATGACTCTTGTCCCTTTCTCCAACAGGAACAACTGAGGCACTATGTTTACAAGGTCAAACATAGTGTGCAGATATATCACAACTCTGTTCTAAGTAAGGCCCGCTTCCCCACCCTTTCCCCCACCCCCAAAGACAGAGAAAGGAAAGCTCTTGGCCTTGGAGCCCCAAAGAGACACAGTTTACTTCCCTTCTTGACACTACAGACCTTGATAGAAAGACACCTTAAGGACAGCTTCTTCGGTTTGGTTTCTGAGGGAACCTCACCTCTCTCTACACACAGTGCCTGGGGCCCTTAGCCAGGTGTTTTCCCACCCGGTGGGAAGCCTGTCAAGACAGGGTCAACTGCAGTAAGGCAAGAAGAGAGCCAAAAAGCTACCTTTTGACAACCGCCAGAATACCAAGCTATAACCTGAAAGGTTGAGCTCTCTCTCTCTTGTCGGCTCCCAGGCGCCCCAAGTCAGGTGTCTGCAGTGTTTTGGCTGCAGCTTAGATAAGGGTGAATGGAACCACCTTAGCCAAGACCCCTCAGAAGGACCAAGACCAAGCTTGGTAGTGGAGATGTTTCCACCCAGAAGGAGGACCGAGCAGATTTTTCCTAGGAGAGAATGAGAGTAGGAGAGGGGTCTCGGGTCTTTGCCGAGGCAACAACCACAGTAGGTGGGAAAGGTGGAAACTGTTTCCCCGCCGGTCTGGGGTAGTTGGAGCGATGTAAAAGACTGAGACTCCTGTTCAGCTTCTTGAAACCAGAGGGCAGAGTAGCGATTATATAAAATAGGACACAAAGAGGCCATGCTGCCGCTTGCAGGACCGAACCCTCCAGAACTCAGAAGAGATGGCAGTGGCCGGCCGCTCCAGGACCAAGTTTGCTTCAGGAGCCCCAAAAGTTAGGAATAGAGTAGACGGTGGGAGCATTGATGAGGGTGGGTTCCCTTTCTAATTCTGGATGACTTAGGACCAGTCATTTCTCTCTGTGCCTCCATTTCCAGATTTGTAAAAGAACTGTTCGCCCTATTCCAATAGGGGTATTTGGGAAACTTCTGATTCCCTCCATACCCTTTCAATTCAGACACGTTGCTGGGCTCTGAAATTTCATTTGGCTGGGAACATACTGTCCACACCCAAGATCTGTTTCGCAAAGCGAAAACCCATCGCAGTTTTCTTGAAGCATCTGTTGAACGCTTCGGTATGATGCTACACAGGTGGCGGCGGCGGCGGTGCCAAGTTCACTGACTGTGCAACGCTCGCGTCTTTAGAAATGCTTTGTTAGAGAACAGTAATTTATAAACATCGAAGAGAACATGTACTTCTTCTTTTTAAATAATTAAGCACTCATCTTTAAAGACTCCCCAAGTGTCCTATTTCTCGATCCGCGTGAACGTGAAAGTGCAGTGAGTGCTCCGTCTCGCCTTTTCTGGCGGGATTTATATTTAAGTCGTTGGAGGCTGAGGCATTTATACTACTTCAACAATGTAAATATAAATCCCTAGGATATATTTACTAAGGTAGAATGGACTTTGACTAGTAGCTGGCGGAAGATAGCGTCCGCGGAAACCCGTTCGCTCTACCTAGCTATTAGGGGAACGGGCTTGGAGAGATTGACCACAATAATAACAATTATGAGGATGAAGATGAGATAATAATAGATAATAATAATAATGGTTATTTTTATTACGTATGTTACTCTTTAGGCTGTTCTCTCCTTCTCCCCGGAAAGGGAAATGTGCCGACAGGGACCGGGGTGAAGCCGACGCGGTAGTTGGGAAGGTTCCCGGCGCGGCAGAGGGAAAGTTAGCTAGCCGCGCGGTGTGCTGGAGCGCTCTTGGGCTTCGGAGTTCGGGTAGACACAGGCGGGCAAGTTCACCTTTGAGCGGCACTCGCTGAGCGGCTGGGAGCCGGTAAAACTGAGCCCGAGAGGGATGCAGCTGGCCTCGGGCACCGGGTTCGGCCCGGAGCTTTGGCTCTGCTTTGCCTGGCATTTGCCGCGCCTACAGCCTTTTCGGGTTCTGTAGGCTGAGGCTTGGCCAAGCTCTGGAAGACCCGATGGGCTTTGAGGGGTTTAGGGACACCTGCCCGGAGAATATAGTGTAAGGAGAAATTTAGAGCGCAATTTAATACGGGAAAGGAAACTCAAAACAAGCATATGCCAGCGTACTCTGTTACTGCCAGAGAGGTTTTCTGGAACCCCTGTCTAACGGGGACAGTCGCCTTTTCCTTTCCCTTCCTCTGGTGTATGGAAATTGTCTCTGGAAAGGGGAGTCATTTACAGTGAATTTTTAGGGTTTGATACAAATTCTCAGTGCCCCTCAGAGCACTGGTTAGTTCCCCCAAACTCATCGGGATATCTAAGAATACAGACAGATGTGCCTTTTCACTGCCTTTGAATCTTGGGGATTTCCTCCCTACTCAAAAACGTATGTTTCCAAAACTCCGATTTAAAAATTAAGGAAGTAATTAAAGATTGTTACTAAGTAGGAAAAAGTTTCTCATCACTTGAGACTTCGGGAACTTTCTTATAAATAATAGTAACCAACTGGAAAAGTTTACTTCTCTACTCATTATTATTTCATTTTTTGGCCAGATAGCCTTATTTTAACACACCTAAAAGATGATAGAATGAAATAAATTTAAAAATGACCAGATCCTAGCAAAATATTCGAAGGTAGACATTTTCACAGATTAAGAGAAACTACATAAGAATTCTACCAGATTTTTTGTTCGTATACCACAGAGCATAAAAGCAAGGCATTTTGATAATCCTTCTACCCATTCTTTTTCAGTTTCAAAGAAAATTCTGAAAGCCAGAGATGTCTTCTTTTTTGTATTTCTTCTTTTTTGTAATGGTACCACTGTATCAAGATGTATTTCCAGCATTTTCTACCTTTGAAAAACCCACCGTCAGACCAATAATGTCCATCATTGAGGCATGCCATACCTAGAGATAAACTTTTATAGTATTTAACACGGACCGTTTCACTCTTCCTGTTGTTACTCAAAGCATGGCCATTGAAGGGAAAAAATATTTTAGATATAGATAGCTCATAATAGACAAATTGTTCTTTAAAAAGTCAGTAGGATTATTGTTAATGAAAAACAAAGCGGTAAAACTCTATGTGCTGTGTCGGAAGGCAGGGGGCAGTCTCTGATCATGTCAGTACTTCTCTGAGTGTAACTTCTTTTTGGAAAGATCTCCTGTTTTAGAGAAAAACAACAATCAATTCTGGTTCTCTCATTCACGGATGGGAGGAAATAAAAGTTGAAAGCCTTTTAGGGGGAGTTGGAAGGTCCCATCACGTGTTTTTTGCCACTTCTCAGGAAAAAAAGTATATCAGAATTAAAAATCCGTGTGTGTTTCTGTGATGCAACAAACCTTATTGAATAAATTTTATTTTATATGACATTCTTCTAGTAATCAAGTATGTATTTTGTGTGGCTTCTAGCAATCATATATATATATATATATATATATATATATATATATATATATATTAAAATAACACAATATTCATGCAAGTCTGTGCAAGTATTGGGAGGTGAAATTTAGTAGTCTCAACACCAAG
This sequence comes from Perodicticus potto, assembly GCA_963574655.1. NCBI lineage: Eukaryota > Metazoa > Chordata > Mammalia > Primates > Lorisidae > Perodicticus > Perodicticus potto. The sequence goes on along the minus strand of CAUYRH010172446.1, from coordinate 3,039 downwards.
GACAAAGCTAGGAACTACTTTATGTTGATTCTTTAGGGAAATATGTATGTCTTGAAGCACATTCATGTAATAATGAACTCATTTTTTTTATTATGGGCATGCATTCCAGTCTTTTAGCTTGGGATGAGAAAGATGTCAATTAGCACCTTTTGTTTAAATTAAACTGTGATTGAAAGGTCATGACAACAGTGATGGTTTTTTCAGTCTTAGGTCCAGACAGCTGGGTCCCTGAACCCTAGCTGTCTTGCTACCTATATATCTTATTCTGACTCTTTCAGACCCTTCAATCTCTGCTCCCTATTCCTGTAGTAATTAGGGATGTAACCATGTATTCAAGCATTTGATTATTTGAGAGTCAGCTGTAAAGTAATGGGCTTGGGTTTTCTCATCTATAAATTAATATGATTACATTATTTCAAATGAGGTACATGCAACATCATGCATTGCTCTGTAATACTTTCTTTTCTTTTTGTAAGTACTGTCTACTCAATTATAAACTTTTCTCCTATCGTCACATCTATCTTAATAATGGGCAAGAATAATATAAATAACAATGATAACTACTATTGTTGACACAAAAGAGGTCAGGATGAACAGTCAAGAAGGGCAGGACTGTTAGAACCTGAATTTCTCAATGACCTGAATACAAATACAAAAGATATATTATTAAATTGGTCCATCTTACAAAGAGATCATGACATTTTGAACTGATCAAGATGAAACTTAATAGGAAGAAATGTGAGATGCTGAATTAGGCTACGGAACATCTCTGCACGAATTTAGGCCATGGAAACTGGAAACATTTGGTGGAAAAATACTTATTGATTTTAGCTGGCAACAAGATCAACAAGTCCTCGGTGTGATATGGTTGCTTGGAAACCTAATTCTATCTTGCACTTTTGCAACTTCATAGAGTCAGGACACAATTGGGCTCTATTTGGTTTTTCCAGGCACATACATTAAGAATGAAGATTGGAATTCATTCATCAGAATACTGGAGTTCATTCACAATAATGTTCAGGTCAGTAGGGTGCTGGAATCATTTTATATGGGTTTGTATTCTCTGGAAGACATAAACTCTTGGGATGCATGCCAGCTGACTTCAAATATTTGAGGGATTTTCTTAAGGAAGGTAGATTTGTTTTGCTTCCCAAGGTATCTTATTTGTATCTCTTCCCTCAGTGTCTAGCAAAGAGTTTGACAAAAACTAAGCATTCAATAAGTATTTGTGAACTGAAGGAAACTATAAGCATGAAACTGAAAAAAAATAAAGATGAAATTAGTGGTGGAGTCTTCAGTTGCTGACTATATAGGATGTTACAGCATTTAGAACTGGCCAAAGGTGTAATGAGCTGTTTTTGGAGGTAGTGAGTTCCCCAGTATTGGGATGTTCAACCCTATAAGGGTTAATCACTTAATGGGGATGTTATAAAGCAGAGTCAAGTGTGAAGAAACACAATGGCTAGTGAAGACCTTAAAAGTTCTTTTTAATACAAAATCTTGCAGAATGCCCCAAAACTGTCTCAGTCTAGTTTTAGGAGATAAACAAATATTGAACTTTCTTAAAAAGAAAGACAAATGAAGTTATGCACTGCAGGCTGGCCTGAGATTCAGCTTTGTGTTAGGAAAGAAGCAGCCTCCTACCAGGTCTACAAGACGCTTTTATTAAACCTGAAGCACTTACTAGCTACTAATTTCCATGGAAAATAAGTTCTGGGAAGCTTACTCGTATGAAAACAGACAACAGATATTATCATTTTTCTTATAAGTCTAGAATACTACAGACATCCTCTAACTTACAGGGGTTCAACTCACAATTTTTTGAGTTAACAATGATGGAAAATTTATACATATTCAGTATGTTCTGGACTTAACAAGATTTTCTTTTCTCCTCACCAACAAATTTGAAGGGCCAACTTTCCATGCATTTCAAAGGCTAACACACTCAAGTTCACTCAAGATGTTTTGAAAGCAACTCATAATCAAATGTCCTGTCATTTAAGACTAAAGAAAAAACTTAAAATATTTTCTTCCCATAAAACTGTATGTGTACATTTTATTTATAAATAAGTATAGCAATCTTTCATTCTTTCTAAGTTGAGCATTATTTGAAGAAAAAGACAATACAATATTGACTAGATGTCTGTTGTCATCTATTGACAATTCTGGAGTAGAACTACCTGAATCAAAGTTTATTGTCTGGCCTTATGATTTTTGAATTGAGATTATTTTCTTGTTTTTGCATTTTTTGGTCATTAGTAGGAAAATGATAGTAAATCCTTTCCTAGGTGATTTTTGTAGTGGAGAGTAATGAATGCTTACTTTGGTGGTAGAGCAAAGTTGCCTGTAATTATTGTCTACTATGATATAATACAAAAACTTTTATTCTTTTGCATGTTATACACAATAACAAAGGAAAGCACTGCTAAATCAAGAAGTGGAAGGTTGAATCTACCACTGTTAACTTTGTGTATATGTTCTTGACCTCATTATACATTATGCAAGAATGTAAACGTCATGCATTCTTGACCTCAACAAATCTTATTTTCTATATAACTTGGCTGAAGCTTAAAAAATACAAGGAAGGAAGTTAAAGATGTAGAGATCATTACTGATCATTATTATAAGCCAAGTGACACAGTGGGAAGCAGCATTCCTATTGTCTGGTTTGATTATGAAGTATAGTGGCTGAATTGTATCATTTCGAATGAAAAAGCAGCTTACTGTACAATATTGGATTTGTTAAAGAGGCATTTTCTCTGAAAAAGTTACCTCTGCTTTATAAATGCAGATAGTGCATCAAATACAATCACCTCTACACTTAAAAATTTTTAAGTGCTTTTTTTCCTACTTGGTTGTAAAATCTGAAACTCTGACTTACCTAAGGAAGCTAAAATATATGTCATGTGGTACAAAAATGATGGTTACAGAGAGATAGTTTGATCACATACCAGGTTAAAATGCAAATCAACACAGACTTGTTATAGATGAAATGAAATCTATTACTTTTATTAAGAACTATGAATTTTAAAAGTTGTT
>CAUYRH010172440.1:0-15094 GCA_963574655.1 Perodicticus potto | reverse complement strand
GCTCAGCGCCTGTGGCTCAATGGGCTAAGGCGCCAGCCACGTACACCTAAGCTGGCGGGTTCGAATCCAGCCCGGACCCGCCAAACAACAATGTCGGCTGCAACCAAAAAATGGCCGGGCGCTGTGGCGGGTGCCTGTAGTCCCAGCTACTTGGGAGGCAGAGGCAAGAGACTCGCTTGAGCCCAGGAATTAGAGGTTGCTGTGAGCTGTGATGCCATAGCAGTCTATCCAAGGTGACAGCTTGAGGCTCTGTCTCAAAAAAAAAAAAAGAAAGGAAAAAACTGTGTTGAAATGGTAATACTCAATATATACTGATAACAATGATTACAAGTCACGTTGAGCACCTCTTGTAATTGAAGTCTAATGTGATGAGTATTACAAATTTAATACTTTTTTTATTTCTTTTTTCTTTTTTTTTTTTTTGTAGAGACAAGGTCTCACTTTATTGCCCTCGGTAGAGTGCCATGGCGTCACACAGCTCACAGCAACTTCCAATTCTTTAGGCGATTCTCTTGCCTCAGCCTCCCAAGTAGCTGGGACTACAGGCGCTCGCCACAACGCCCGGCTATTTTTCTGTTTTGCAGTTGGGCCAAGGCTGGAATTGAACCCTCCACCTTCGGTATATGGGACTGGCGCCCTACTGCTGAGCCACAGGCGCCGCCCCAGTTTTTTCATTTCTTAAAAAGTATATACTTTTTTTTGGCTCTCTGTATGTTAGGATTAACATACATGGGTTGCTGCTTGCCTGTATATCTCTGTTCTAACGTTGAAGGATGTGCATCAACTTGAGATTGTTCGGTTTTGTGCTTGTGTACTTGTTCAGTGCCTAAGGGCAATTGTGATTCTGCATGTGTGAATGTTAACAACTGTAGATCTTTGACTACTGTGTATCTATTTATGTGTCTGTTGACTGCAGTGTGTCCACACGGCAAAGGTTGTGGGTCTAATTGCAGTTCTGTCTGTATGGACTACATTTGTAAAGGCTGAAAGGAATTTGTCTTTGCCTTTTGCTCCTGGTTCATGAGAAAATGTGTGTCGCTGCGCGTCCTGGATAGGAATGTGTTTGTCCTTCAGCCAAGCTGGGTCCTTACTCAGGCATTGGGGTCACCGTCACGTTTGTGGATGCCTTGTTACGGCCTCCCGGGGGCGTGGCCTCTGGGCCCGCCTCCGCCCCTGGGAGAAGCCTCTTTTCAGCGGGTCGAGGCCGGGGGGCCTGGCCGGCGACTCTAGCCGGGCCCCGCCCCCCCGGGCTCTGGCCCGCTCATTGGCCGTGGCCTCGGTGACGTCGTAGGGTTCACAGATAGAACCCAGAGAGCCGGGAGCTCAGGAGGTATTGTCCGTCACCCTGAGGCTTTGTAACATCGTCACCTGCTCACCTGGCCGCGGGCGCGTTCTGGCCGTTGCAGCCCGGAGCGGGGTGCCAGCCGCCGCCGCCGCCGCCGCCATGGTGTCCCCGGTCACTGTGGTGAGTGAGCGAGCGAGCTAATCAGTGTCCGGCGCGGCGGGAGCCCACTGGCCTGGCGACTGGGCTCCGGCAGGCCAAGGTGCTGGGGGCCGAGGAGGGGCAGAGGTCCGAGGCGGCCGGCGTCCTCGGTGAGGCGGGCGCTGTCACTGCCCCTTGCTCCTCGGCCCTGCGCGCCCCTCCTCCGCGCGCCCCCGGCCCGTCGGCGGGAGGGAGGAAAACATTGGCCACGTGACTCGGAAGCGTGACTCTGTTGATCCGTGTCTCTGGCACCAGTCCGCGGGGTCGCAGCCGGGGTAGGGAGAGGACTGCAGCCTGCCGGCGGGTTCTGTGTACGCAGAACACAGGGAGGCGTGGGAGAGGATAGTGGGCCAAGAGGGCGACAGAGACCTCTTGGGAATCCTGTTCCAAGTCTGTTTCCTCTCCTTCCTCATAAACAAGTTGGAGGACAACCCTGACTCTAAAGCACCGCTGCAAATGCTCTGGGTCATTCTCTGTGGATGCCGCCTCCTTTTCAGACTTCACAACTCCAACCTTTATCTTATCTACCCCATCCTTTTCCAGTGCTAGGTTCTGACTGTTAAAGTCTCCTCAGCTACTGCCGGTTTCTCCTAGAAAATATGGGTCCGAGGGAGGGATGGAGCTGACTTTGATGCTCCCAAGGGCTGGCAGGTGGATAATGGAGATTATCCCCCATTGTCCCTTCAGCACCTTCTCTGACAGTGCCCCTACTCTGACTAGCCTTAATGGGAGAATTTCCATGGCAGAGCAGGGGTAGAATTGGATTCTGGACCCACTCATCTGTCTCTTCCTAACCGCCCCCATCACAGTCTGATCCATCCTTATCCTCCTGGATCTTTCTTCCTGTTGTCTGGGAGTGTGTCCTCAGAGCCCTGTGCCGGACAGCTCATCCAGACAGAGGTACAATCATTTTGGGCAGAGTGTGTGTTACCAGGGAACCCTAGCTGCTCCATGTCACCCTCAGTGACCCTGTACTAGCAGCCCAAGGAAAGGAGGTTCAGGGGTCACAGATTCAAAACATCTGCAGCAGCCTACTCCCCCCAGCTTGGACTCTGCCTGCAGTGGCCTTGGGTACAACCTTTCTTTTTTTTTTTTTGAGACAGAGCCTCAAGCTGTCACCCTGGGTAGAGTGCTGTGGCATCACAGCTTATGGCAACCTCCAACTCCTGGGCTCAGGCGATTCTCCTGCCTCCACTTCCCAAGTAGCTGGGATTACAGGCGCCTGCCACAACACCTGGCTATTTTTTGTTTGCAGCCATCATTGTTGTTTGGCAGCCCGGGCTGGATTCGAACCTGCCAGCTCAGGTGTATGTGGCTGGTGCCTTAGCTGCTTGAGCCACAGGCGCCAAGCTGGTACAACCTTTCTTTAACTGCCCTCCCCCTAATCCGCCTGAGACCAAGTCAGCTGCTCTAACTTCCCCTTCTCAGTTCTCCATCTCCTCCCAGTCTGTTGGCTGGCTCCAGATCAGAAGTTGGCAAGAGAACCTCTCTCCTCTTCCTGTCTTTCTGGTGTGCCTTGGGTTGCTCTTATTCTCTGGGAAATGAGATTGACTGACACACACTCACTCCCCCCAATCCCTGAAATCTCTACTGTTTCAGGGACAGTTTTCTTGCTTCCAACTTATGGGCTCATTTCTCTGGCCAGCATCCCTAGCACCTTTCTTGCCCTTGTTGCCACCTTTAGGCTGGGGCTGATGGACTGGTGGCTGAGGAACAGACTGATTGAGGAGGAGCGGGCCTGAGGGCTGAGGTATTTGGCATTGCCCACCCTCCCACATTCCTGGCGCTCACCTGGCATTGCCAGGGCCCTAAGCCTGTGCCCTGGCCCAACCACTAAGAATCACGAGCTCGCCAGTCAGGGCATCTCTTGTGGTTTCCCGCTGACTTCACTCCATTTCAGACAGCTGGGGGCTGATCCTGGCAGAGAGGGGGCCCTGGGGAAGGGAAGGGCCAGGACAGGGAGGGAGAAGCCTTGGGCTGCAGAAGGGGACAGTATCCCAGGATTTGTTTGCTGCCCAGTGATTGACCCATCTGGCCCAGCCCCAGGTCAAGAGTGGACACAGGTAGCAAAAATAGTGGAGCCCTTTCCCCTCCTAATAAAGTGAGCCTCACGGTGGTGATAGGTTTGTTCACTTCCTGCTGGCCAGTTGGGACAGGCCAGGCTGGGTTTCTCTGTGTTGATCTTCGTTACTTGGAGGCGGAAGTGAGATGGGATGTGTGGGGTGAGGTGAGTGGGGTGGACCTGTCTCTGGGTAGATACCAGCCTGAGGGTGCTGGATCTGAAAACTCCTATGAGTGCTGTCCTTGTCCTGTGTCCTCCAGGTGAAGAGTGAGGGACCCAAATTGGTGCCCTTCTTCAAGACCACCTGCGTGTATTTTGTGCTCTGGCTGCCCTCGTCCAGCCCATCGTGGGTCAGTGCCATCATCAAGTGCCTGCCTATCTTCTGCCTCTGGCTCTTCCTTCTGGCCCATGGCCTAGGATTCCTGCTGGCCCACCCCAGTGCCACCCGCATCTTTGTGGGACTTGTCTTCTCTGCTGTAGGTGATGCCTTCCTCATCTGGCAGGATCAAGGATACTTTGTGCATGGTCAGTGGCCCTACTAGCTATCTGGGGGGGAGTTGTGGGTGTGGAGGGTAGAGGGTTGGAGGGGGGAAAAGATTTGGGGAGAGAGCTTTTGAACTAGAATATGGGAAATCCAAGGGTTTCTGTGGTCAGGGACTATGATGGCCTCTATTAGAGGATGACCTTGCAGCTGACCTGGTGATCAGTTCTAGAGTTCTTCAGGGGTATGAGGGTGATGGCCCTTAACTTTTGTGGATCTTCCCACTTCGGTTACTCCCAAGGCAAAGCTGCTGGGCTATCCCAAACACTCCACTCTACCCCCACCCTATTACTCATTCCTTACCAATCCTGCCTTCAGCATCCTTTATCCCTTCTCACTCCCAGGTCTGCTGATGTTTGCTGTGACCCACATGTTCTACGCCTCAGCCTTTGGCATGCGGCCATTGGCTCTTCGGACAGGTCTGGTGATGGCAGTGCTATCGGTCCTGTGCTATGCCCTCCTCTACCCGGGCCTTTCAGGTGCCTTCACCTACCTGGTGGGTATCTATATGGCCCTTATCGCCTTCATGGGCTGGCGAGCTATGGCAGGGCTGCAGCTGGATGGGGCAGCCTGGCGCTGGACTGAGCTGGCGGCTGGCAGTGGTGCAGTGCTCTTTATCATCTCAGACATGACCATTGCCCTCAACAAATTCTGCTTTCCTGTGCCCTACTCGCGGGCACTCATCATGTCCACTTACTACGCTGCCCAGATGCTCATCGCCCTGTCAGCTGTTGAGAGCCGGGATCCCATGGAAGACTATAGACTGAGCAAGGCCAACTGAGGTGCCAGGGTCTGGTCACCCCTCTCTCCTTCTAGGGCTGGGGTCCAGACCCTGGGAACCTGCAGGAGCTGGATCAGGATGGCTGCAGTGCCAGCCTGGGGCAGCAGGTACCTCATGGGGGAATTCACAAGTTTGAGGGGGTAAGAAGGAAAAGGATCGCCTTAGTAAAGCTAGTGGTCCAGGACAATGCTGTGAGTTAAAAGAGCCAGCCTAATCCCTTGCTGGAGTCAGACGTAGGCATTTCCCCACCTTTACCCTATCAGGATTGTCAAAGCCCCTTTGGAGGGTGATGGTGCTCAGCTTCTTGACATCCCCCCTTCCCTTACTAGGTGGAAGAATCTGACTCTTATCTCATATGCCTAGGACCAATGCCAGTGCTAGGCTCACCCACTCTCACTGCTGATCTATAGAGTTTGAAGAAGAGAGAGGAGAAATCTATACTGATATGGCCCAGCCTTGGGGTTTGAAGTCCTCACAGGCCCCTGGTTGGGAAGATTGGACTAGAGTCAAGGTCACCCTTTCCTTCTATCCTTGTTACTTGAACAATCTTAATCTCTTAAGTGGTGGGTGGGAAGGTGAAGGGGCATCTGTCCAGGGTAGGCAGGAAAAGGAACATCTTTGGTCGGGGAGCTAGGGGTACCAAAGGCTTCAAGTTGGCCCCATCTCTCAAAGGCCAGTCCAAAACTCAGGCCTCATACTACTACCCTGAGACCCTGTCTCTAGGGCTAGGGTGAATCATGCCAAAGGAAGGGGCCAGTCTGTGTCTGTGTGTCTCTTGTGTGTTAGTGTGTGTACAGTTTGTCTCTCAGCCTGCCTATGTCTTTCTCTGTCATATGTCTCTGTCCTGCTGTCAAAGTCTCAAAAGGAGAGGGCCTTAGGGAGCTGCTGAGGGGGTGCTGAGTCTGGCTCAGAGAGCTGGAACTCCTCCCCCTAACATACATACTCCCAGTGCTTTCCTCCCTGCCCCTCCTGCACTAGGAGCAAGAAGAGGGGGCTCTAATGACACTCTGGGGTCATAAGACCCAAGGCACATTCAATGCAAAGGGAGCAAGGATGGGAAAACTCCATCCTATACTGCCCGTGTGAAAAAAAAAATAAAAACCAAGGGCCATTGGCTATCCTGCTTGACTGCCTGTGTGGCACGTGCCTGTCCTGGAGAAGGGGTGGGGGCATGGTGCCAGGGGCCCTGGCTGTCCTCAGTGCCTGTATCATAGTCCTGGCCAGTGCATCTTGGCGCCAGGCTGGCTCCCTGGCTCTGGTGACACTGTGCTGGTTGGAGTGGTTCTCACTTCCCTGGTGACATGAGTGGGTGAGGATGTGATTCAGGAGGATGGGGGATGGATAGTTAGTATTTGCCACTGTCCAAATGTGGCCTTTATACACTCCCCTGTGCACAGATGTCCAGTACCCTTGGTAACCTTTAGTTACCCTGCTGCCCACCTCCTCCCCCGCCACCCCAGACCCACTGCCTGTTCCAGATTCCCTTCAAGCATCTCCTTCTAGTTGAACAGCTGGGAGGAATGAAATTAGATTAGCTGATTCATACTTTAGATGTAAAGCCCTGGCAGAATAATTTGTCACCCCATTCCCACTCCAGGAGTATTTGCATTTTAACAGGCAATGCACTACCCAGAAGTAGAAAGACCACTCTCAGGAACAAGAAAGGGGGATTCTAGTTTATTGTTCCCTCCCTTCACTGAATGTTTGCACTGACAAGTACCAGAGAGCAACTTGGGATCCCTACACTGGGCATGCAGAGGACAGGCCAAGAAGCCCCACATCACAACAGCCTCCTCGTGCCTGGGCTGGAGCTCACATAAGGTGCTTTGATTTCTTCTGCAGATTCTCTGTGAGGGATGCTAGAATTGACTTGTCATCTTTGTCTGAAAGAGAAAACCAAACATTTATTAGTATTAATGATGCCAGGGAAACTCAAAACTGATGGACTTGGAGTTCCTACATGGGAACCAGGGCCTGGCCTTGGGACTCTTAATCCTGGATTGGCAGTGTATATGGAGTCAAGAGCTACCATTTATTCAGCATCTAATATTTGCCAGGCACTTCATACACTATCTCATTTACACCTCAGAGTCCTAGAGTAGAAAACAGGCACAGAGAATTTGCCAAAGTTACATGGCTGCTCAGTGGTAGAGCCAGGGCCCTGGGCCCATGTACTTACAACCAGAGTTAAATTGTTGGGGATCTCTGGTTGTGCAATGAAAGCTGGGTAGCTCCCACAGTGCTTTCCCTGGCCTAGTTCTGTTGCAGTTCAGCAGCCACTCTGGAGACATCATCTCGGTGCCAGACATTTAAACACTTGAGAGACAGAGCAACAGGATATGGTCCTTTCCCCATGGAAAGACATCTATAACTGGATAAAAAGGGTCTGTAACCATGGAGACAACAGGAATGGCGTGCCATGGAGAGTTCAGGGAATGGCAGAAGATGTGACTAGAGAGGTTGGGGAGATGGGAACTTTGTTGGTTTGGGATTTTTTTTTTTTTTTTTGTAGAGACAGAGTCTCACTCTATCGCCCTCGATAGAGTGCTGTGGAGTCACAGCTCACAGCAACCTCCAGCTCCTGGGCTTAGGTGATTCTTTTGCCTCAGCCTCCCAAGTAGCTGGGACTACAGGCACCTGCCACAGTGCCCGGCTAGGTTTGGGATTTTATTTGGGGGTAGGAAAGCTAGGGAAGTAACTTCAGAAAGAGAAAGCAAAGCAGGTCAGCTTTGCATTTAAAGCAGTGGTTCTCAACCTTCCTAATGCCTCCTAATGCCACGACTGTTTAATACAGTTCCTTATGTTGTAGTGACCCCCAGTTATTTTCATTGCTACTTCATAACTGTAATTTTGATACTGTTATGAATCATAAAGTAAATATCTGATATGCAGGATGTGTTTTCATTGTTACAAAGGGGTTGTGACCCACAGGTTGAGAACCCCTGATTTAAAGAGTTCCTGCTGCTACTAGCTGTGTAGCTATGAAGACAATAGGCTATGTGGGAAGGAATAAAATATTTTCCTGTTCGTGCACACATGAGCCGAATGCATACACAAGTAGAACACGAGTAGAAACAGCATGCATGTGCAAAAAGGGAGGGTTCTCCAGTCCTCCCCTTATTTGTGCCTCCCCTGTGTCCTTATCCTAGACCAATCCTTGGTTGCATATCAGAATCACTTTGTAAACAGATTTCTTCCTGAACTCTGTCAGAGAATTTGTGATTGGTGAATCTGGTTTAGTCCAGTATCTTTTTTTAAAGGCAGGTGTAGGCCCAACAAGGGTTGCAAACCACTTCTTATCTAGAGATGGAAAACTCCAACATCTATAGGGGCCAGTGCACATAATAAATGACATCCAGAGAATGTGAGAGTGGTAACAACTGTGGCCAATTAAGAATGTTTGCATCACCGGATAGCAGATTAAATAAAAATCGGTGCCCAGCCAAATGAAGAGCGTTGACTAATGATCCACCATTCGACCATTTTGCACCTCTGCCCCAGCCTTGTCCCCCACCCGCAACGCCCCAGGCGCCCTCCCCGCCCTCACCATAGACAGTGAGCGTACAGCTGCTGCGGTCCTTGCCCAACTCATTCTCCACCAGCACGCTGTACTCTCCAGTGTCCTTGAGCGTACAGGTGGGGATGACGAGGGTGCACACGTCACTGGTGGAGTTGTACCAGAACTTGGAGTTGGCCGTGATGTTGACGTCGCCTTTGTAAAGGGTCACCGTGGGCCGCGGGTTCCCAAGGAAGGCGCAGGTCATAGAGCAGTCCTGGCCACGGAGCACGGTGTGCAGCTTGAGGGGGGTCAGGAAGCGGGGTGCGTGGCTCCAGTCCTGCTTGTAGGGCTTCAGCTTGGCACTCATGTCCTCAACTGCGGGGGGTGGGAGTAGGAAGGACAACGCGGGTGTAAGCCTGCTCCGAGCCCCCCCTCCTGGCCCCCCATCTTAGAGCTCAGAAGGCGCGCTGGAACCCTGAAGACCTGGGCCAGATTCCCAGACCATCAACTCTGGGAGCCCAAACTTTATATTGGTTATCCCCACACCGCCTTCACCCCCTCACCCTGCTTCCATCCTCCACCCACAGCCACGCCAGGATTCGCAGGTTTTTACACTTTCCCAGACCCAGGGGTCCTAAATGCCTTTCCAGTACCAGCTTCCTGGAGCTGGGTATTCTCAGTTGTTATCCGCCTTTAACTCCGCCTCCAAACTTCCTCTACGTAATTTCAACTTCCATGTCTTCTCTCTCCTATTTAGACCTTCATCTGGACGCCATCCAGACCCTTAACCCCTTCACTCCAGGAGTCCCAGAAACCATTCTAGAGCCCCTCCCCTCAGAGAAGGCGTGTCTATAAGTCCCGCCCCTCCATGCTTTTCCACGGCCCTCAGTCATTGCCACCCCCGAAAGTACCTCCCTACCTCCACCCTCAAAGCACTCGGAGGAAAGACTCCTCAGCTAGGCTTCCCTGACATCTGCTTCTCTCCCCAGCGTCGCAGACCCTGTACTCTCTCTGGGCAACGGTTCTCAGATTTTCTCTCACCTTCTGGGTACCCCTTGTGACTCTTACGCCATCCCCCATCTTCAAGGATCCCAGACATAACTCGAAGCCTCAAGGCCCCAACTCACTCTTGTCCTTATTGATAAGCCAGGTGTCCCTGGAGTCGAGTGGGTCACTGTCACCGATATCATTTCGAGCCACCACTCTAAAGTAGTATTTCCTGCCTGGGAGCAGCCCAGTGACTGTGTACTTGTTGCTGAAGACGCGCTCGGCCGCAGTGTACCAGGTGGCGGTGCTTGCATCCCGCTTCATGATGACATAGTGGGCCTCCCCATCCTCCTGCACATCAGGGCTGTGGTTCCAGGTCAAAGTCACAGTGTTGGGGACCTCCTCAAACTGTAAGTTTGTGGGGGGCCGGAGGAAATCTGGAAGAGTTGGAAGGCCTGTATGTGACTTTAGGAGGCCTGATGTATTATGCCCTCACCCTAGCCACCTGCTAAGCCTATGGGAGATGGGATGGGATACAACCTCTCTTGGTCTAAGACAGCTGGTGTCAAAGTCAGAAAAAACTATTTCTGAAGTGTTGCTGTGCCATTTACTGGCCCTATGACTTTGGGCAAGTTACTTATCTTTTCTGAGACCCCTTTCCTCATTTTTATAATAGGGCCAAACAATGACTATTTCATAGAAATAGTGGGTGACGTGGCTGACATGTAGTTACTGTTCAATAAAAGTTTATCCCTTCTTTTCTTGGGCATTTAGAGCTTTACTGTATAGCTTCCCGCTTTAAGAGGTCACCTAATTTTTTAACAGATTCATCTCTCCCTGTGCCTCCTGCCTTTCATCCATTCTCTACTCTTTCTGCTGACCATATTCTATATATGTCTCAAAGCTTGGCAGATATGACTGCAGAAACTGAAACAAGGACTTGGTCCTAGTTCAGTGCCTTTACAGCTTCAGACCCCTCCACCAGGCAAAGACTGATGAAATTTTTCTCTGTGGTGTCAAAGAAGGCTTCAGTATCTTAAGGCACAACTTTCCCATGGTAGGAATTCCATACCTGCCACACGTATGTGGATGTCATAGTATGCCTCTCCAAACTCATTCTGGAGCAAGATCCGGTACACCCCTGAGTCAGAGCGCTTGGTGCTATTGATGAGGAACTGGGAGTGGTTTTTGCCCTTGGTGATGGTTTCTCGTCCCTTGATGGGGATGCCATCTTTCTGCCATATCACATTGGGTGGTGGTGAGCCCTGTTTGGGAGATGGCACTTTTGGTCACTTAGATGGTATTTGGAGGTAGGTAGCCCCCCTTCCATGTCAAGGAGTCTTCTGGCAGCCCCCAGCACCAGGAATCTGTTAAGGGGCAGAGTCAGAGGCAGAGACTAATGATGGCTATAACAGCGGCCTCAGTTATGTGAAGGGCATTTGGGGGCCAGGGTCAGGAATAACTCACAGAGAAGGCTGCGTGGATGCAGAGGGCTGTCCCAGCACGAACCACCATGTGACTCTTCAGCCGGGCACTGAGGTCAAATTTGGGTGCAGCTGAGATGGAGGAGACAAAGGAGGAGGCATGGGCCTCTCTTTCAAGACTCAGATTTAAGTCTCTCCACCAAAGCCTTTTCCAACCTCTTCTCTTTTATGCCCCACTAAAGGCCCACAAAGACATCTTGCTGTTCTGCAACACTGTGAAGCATTTGTTTTCTCATCTGTCTTCTACTAACATGTAAGACCTTGGAAGGCAGGTCCCATGTCTTGTGTCCATGTCTCTAACCTCTCCCTTGACAAAAAAGTTGAGAGTTTTTGTTTTTGTTTTTTTTTAGCAGGGGTGCCCCTGGATACATCTCTGTCCAGATATAACAAATAGTATGACTTATTCTTGATCATAGCTTCACCCAATTTTCCCCTATGGATTGAGGCCCTAGGGAAGAGGTTTGGAGCTAGGATGTTGGGCATGAACCCGCAGCCCTATCTGTATTCTGACCTGGTGGTGGCATGGCACGAACCCCCTCGTCTAGCTCCACAGGCTCCCCAACCCCAGCCTCGTTCACAGCCCGGATTCGGAAGAAGTATTTCTGCCTCTCAGTGAGGCCTCCCACAGTGTAGCAGGTGCCTGAGATAGGGATCTTTGTACACTTGGACCACTCCTTGGTGTCTTCAGCCTGCATCTCAAGGATGTAGCCTGAGGGTGGGTCACCCTCTGCAGGCTCCTGCCAGGCCAAGGAAATGCTGGAGTTGGAGGAATCAGACACATGCAGGCCCTGCACCAGGCCTGGGGGCTCTAGGATAGAAAAGACATACAGTTGGCCCCCAACTCATCTCCACTCAATGCAGTGCCCACTTCATACACTCTGTACACCCGAACCCTATGTTTTTACCACTTCTATCCCCAGCTCCCACAGTTAAACCCTCAATACCTAACTTGAATAGTCAGCAACCTCCAAATTGAAATTTAACTCTCTTACTGACTCAATACTTTCACCCCTAATGTCAATACACTCTAAATCAGTGGTTCTCAACCTTCCTAATGCTGCAATGTATTTTCATTGTTAAAAAGGGGTCATGATCCACAGGTTGAGAACCGCTGCTCTAAATGTATACATATGCTATATTCAAAACTCTAGCCTTTAACCTAGCCACCTCCACCATGACCATTGACAGGCAGGACCTCTACCTTGTTTCCTAAACTCAAAACCTTCCCAACTATATCCCCAATACCCTCATTCAATCCTCAACATGCCTGTTATCTCACCTAACCAGAAACACTCAAAGCTTGATGAAAAACTTCTTGCATCTTACCTCTTCACTATCCCTGACTTTCAATCTTTATTTTCTACCTTTCTCTTGTGTGTGAATCCTGTCCCTCTATGAAGCTGCTAACTTCCACAGAGTGGAGGCTGGTGACTTTCCCAGGAAGGAAATTCTCTCTCTACTTTGAATGAGCTAATTCCTTTATGTTCTGGGGCCTGACAGCTCCATACTCACTAACAGGATCCTTGGCCACTACTGAGCTGGATGGCATACTGGGCTGTCCAGGGCCTGCCTTATTTACAGCTATAACTCGGAATTCATATTCTGTGTCCTCCAGGAGACCATCCACAGTGTACTTGGTGCCTGAAATGGGAAGATAAGGGGTTGTGAGGCCAGGGGCATTACTAGGATGAAAGTACAGAGTGAGAGAACATTGAAAAGGAGGTCATGGGATGTTGTTAAAACTTCCAAGAGTTAAGGGAGGGAGGACATTCAGAGTAGCGATGGGTCCTCTCAGCAAAAGTTCTTTTGATCTCTCCTGGGTCTCTGTCTTTAGGGCCTCACCTTGGATGGGGTCCTTGTTGACTGGCACCCACAAATTACTGCCTTTCTTTCTCCGCTCTACAATGTAGCCGAGCACTGGGGCTCCCCCATCCTGGGTAGGGGCATTCCATGTGATAGTCACGGCTTCTTTGGTCACATCAGTCACTTGAGGCTGGGAGGAAAGACCGGGCAGCTCTGTGGGGGACAGAGAGAGGGCAAAGGTTAGGAGGGGGAGCATGTAGTCAGTTGTGTACTCCACACTGACCTCTGCTCATCTTTAAAAAAAACTTTAATTTTTCTTTTTTTTTTGAGACAGCATCTCACTCTGTCTGCAGAGGCATCTTCATGCTTACTGTAGCCTCAAACTCCTGGGCTTGAGCAATCCTCCTTTCTCAGCTTCCTGAGTAGCTTGGATGAGTGCTTCATCACACATGATCAATTTTTGTTTTATTTTTGTAGACAAAGGGGTCTTGCTCTCAAACTCTTGGTCTCAAGCAATCCTCCTACTTTGGCCTCCCAGATTGCTAGGATTACAGGCATGAGCCACTGTGCTCAGTCATATAAAAACCTTTAATGATTTTTTTTTTTTATTGTTTGGGATTCATTGAGGGTACAAAGAATTGGGTTACATTGACTGCATTTGTTAGGTAAAGTCCCTCTTGTAATTGTGTCCCACTCCCAAGAGGTAACTTTAATGATTAACTCTGGTTGCTCATTAATAGCAAGTGAAAAGCAAGAACAAACCCATACCTTGATAATCTAATTTATTTATTTACTTATTTTTTGAGGCAAAGTCTTACTCTGTTGCCTGGGCTAGAGTACAGTGGCATCATCATAGGTCACTGTAACCTTAGACTCCTGGGCTTAAGCAATCCTCCTGCCTCAGCCTCTTGAGTGGCTGGCACAACAAATGTAGGCCATTATTCCCAGCTAACTTTTCTACTTTTTGTAGAGACCTGGGTCTCACTATGTTGTTCAGGCTGGTCTCAAACTCCTGGGCTCAAGTGATCCTTCTGCCTTGTCCTTTCAAAGTGATAGGATTACAGACATGGGCCACCTTGCTTAGCCCAATATTCTAATTTAATTGGCCTGGGATGGATGGCATGTGTTAGCATTTTAAAAGACTCCAGGTGATTTTAATGTGTAGCCACTACTGGGAATCATTGACTTAACAAACACTTTTCTACTTGTGTGGCCACAGTTCTCAATCTACTTACTATCTTGACACACTGAGATACAGTGGTCAGTTGGGGAGGGTATAGCAATTAATTTATTAGCAATCACAAGTAAACCGCAGATGTCAGGGTTTTTTTTGGAAAAGATTAGAGCGGATTCAAGGTTATCCCTGAAGCAACATCATGCTCCCTTGGATTCTAGGATGATTTCTGCAATGGAAACAGTGGAGTCAGTTCCTTGGAATTATGCGTGGACTGCATACATCTATGGGAGTGTATTGTGCACAGGATATGACTGGCTAAAGTTGATGATTCCTATCTGAGGTGATGTTCTGGAATCAGTCTGTCTCCTGGGATAGCTAGAGAGATGATCCTGTGGAACTTCCTATAGACCAGTATTCCTCACTGGCTGAAGGCCCCCTTCTTAACCCCTTGACTCCCTACTGAGCGCCAGGTTATCTCACTGACCTATGGGATTTCCTGCAAACACTTCATCAGTCTCCAGCGGGTTGCTCACGCCTTCTGAATTGACTGCCAGGATACGGAACTAGTAGGCTTTTCCCTCTTCCACTTTGTCGGTAGAGAAGTCAGTGACTTTGCCATCCACCTCGCCTATCTTAATCCAGGACTTCTTGCTGACTGCCCTCTGTTCCACAATGAACTGTGTCACAGGGCGCCCGCCGTTGTCCTTTGGAGCCTTCCACTTCATGTGCACACAACTACCTGAGAGCTCCAGGAACTCCACCTTGCCCTGCGGAGGCTTGGGACGGTCTAGGGATGAAGAACAGCTTCAGAATGGGGCTTTGGAGCAAAGGATCAGAAAGGCCTCCTCACTCTCACTGAAGGTCTTGCCAGGCTGGGGCACAGGGAGGTCCTGAGCTTTTGGGATCCCTTGCCATTGCCTATGTCCACTGCCCCTCCTTGTAAGACTTGCTCAAAGAGTTTGATCCTTGTCCCCCTGAACTTCCCACTTGCCTAGCAGTGGGTGGATCCCCCCCATCTCCTTTCAGACAGGATCCCTCTCTCTTCTGAGAACACATGTGCTTTCTGCTATCACAATTTATCTTGTATATATTATTTATTTATTTATTTTTTTGAGACAGAGCCTCAAGCTGTCACACTGGATAGAGTGCCGTGGCATCACAGCTCACAGCAACCTCCAATTCCTGGGCTCAAGCGAGTCTCTTGCCTCTGCCTCCCAAGTAGCTGGGAGTACAGGTGCATGCCACAATGCCCGGCCATTTTTTGGTTGCAGCCGTCA
>CAUYRH010172439.1:0-22352 GCA_963574655.1 Perodicticus potto | reverse complement strand
GTATCAATGTCTTTATATAGTGATTAAGAAAATGCTATGAGGACTATCTCTCACAGTACGATCAAAATGTTTCTGATTGTATATGAAGCACATTCTGCCCTATGATTGCACCAATGTACACAATTATGATTTAATAAAATTATTAAAAACAAAAGATGAAAATCTTTAATGTGACTTGCTGAAAACTGCTGAATATGTCTGTATTTCCTTTTCTGCACTCAAATCTGACTGGGCTGTTTTTGGTTCCTTGGATTATATACTGCAAATAAACCTTTTTCTCTTGCATTCCCATGAGTTTGCATAAGTGTCCTCTTTTTTCTAGAACCTCTCCCTGCTCCTCATAAGCCCTCTTCTCCAACAACTGTGTATCTATCTGCAGGTGTCTCAGGTCCTGTGCTATTTCCTAAAATCATGTTTTTGTTGACCAGGTTAGCTTCTTCCATTTTACTTTCTTACAGAAACTTTGCAGGTCCTATTTCTGATGTGATCCTTTAGTTTTTGGTTGTCTCTACACCTGTGTGATGAACTTTGTGATAGGCATCTGTATCCTGTTCCAGATGGTTGGTTTTTCTGTTGTATGCGCAAGTGAATGGATGGATGGATAAATGAGTGAATGATGGGATTATCTTATTCACAAAGTTGGAAGTCAAAACCATGCAAGTATACAGGACTACCTGGTATTTATTTAAAATAAGTTGATAGAGTATTATGACATACATTAAAAATCATCTTCAATGTATTCTGCGGAAAGAATTGATCTGAATTTGCCTTGCATATTATTTGAGTGCTCCTGATCCGCAATATTCCCTAACACATTGTTTTTTATTAAAGAATACAAAGAAAACCTGTTTTGACACCTTATTACTCAATATCCTCTAATTTCCAGTTGTGGTATTTTGTTATAGCAGCAAGAACAAACGGAGTCATCTGTGGTCACAGATTAAGTAATAAATTCAGTATGCAAACCCATCTTATTATTAAGGTATTTACCTAAAATCTGCATGACATTTAAATTACCTAAAATGAATACCATTTAACATTTGTGAGATATATGCCCACACAACTATTTTTCTACTATTAAATTGATTGATATCTGAAAATATTTGATAGGGACATTTAGGTCAATTGCTTCAGTGAAATAATAACTTCTCTTACTCGTGTCTTTATTTGCTGCTTAAATGACAAAATTAATGCCACGTGAACTAACACATATAGTACGTAGTATTCAGTATCAATCATATCATAAACATAGTATTACATTTTTGGTGATTTGATACTGATCAGTCAGTATCTTCACTATAACGTGCATTGGTTTTTTTTTTTTTGATACTTTAGGTTCGTTATGTAAAGATTAATTTACACATATTCGTGTTGTTTGCTTTACACACTCCTGCCAATTCATGTGGAGACCATAACCTCTTTATTGTCCCTACCACTGTTAATTCCTTCTCCTCCATCGGTGACAGTCTGTTCCTTAGACCCATTTGCAAAGTAATAAGGTAGGTAAATTAGGATTGATGTTAAATTGGCAGCAGCATAAATTTCACTTTGAGAACTTATTTAACTATAAAAATACAAATGAATAATTTATATACTATATGACTTTAACTCTTTAAAAACATATAAACCAAAATGTTGCACATTTCAGAGTTTATATGACTTCATAAAGATCAACTAATAATTGATCAGAATAATTTTGTGTGTGTTGGGGTGAGGAGTTGGGTATCACCTTGAAGCTTCTGGCTCTATGCTGCTGGACAGTCACAGAATCCTCGCTGGATACAGCATCCAGCCTCATCCTCACACGTTGGTGATAGAATGCTGGCACTTACAATACTGCATTCTGGTATTCACATCTCTTGTGAAGCTAAGCCAAGCATGATGTTTTGAGAAATGGTTCCAAGTTTTGACTCTTCACCTGGAATACCCAGATACAGATATACATTACAAGTGGGTCTCGTTTTGCAGCTTTATGGTAACTGAGGTGAATGGAAGGAGATGGTTCTTACATACAGGAGTATAGAGAATAACATGGTGCCCCCACCCCAAATTCGTGAATATTACCTTTTTTTGGAGAAAAAGGCCTTTGCAGACTTAAGTTAAACACACTGAGATGAGAAGATCACCTTGGATAACCCAAGTGGGCTGCAAAGCCACCCATAGCTTTCCTTATAAGAAAGGCAAAAGGAAACTTCAAACTGAATAGAGAGAGACACACTGAGTGGAGAGGACAATGTGATGGGGAAGCAGAACCCTGAGGGATGTGGCCGCACGTCACCGAGTGCTGTTAGCCACTGGGAAGCTGGAGGAAGGCAGAGAACGTCTTCTCCCCTGGAGCCTCCAGAGAGTGTGGCTTGTTGACAGCTTGATTTTGGATATCTGACCTCCAGAGTCAGGAGAAAGTAAATTTCTATGGCTCAAGCCACCAAGATTATGGTAATTTATAATGACAGCCACAGAATCTACTACAATAAATTTTAGTTAAAAAAAATGTTGTGCAGATCAAGGCTGTTTGTATTTATTATTATGCCATGCTGTCCTTTACTCTTTTAATTTAGGGCTCCATACGATGTCCATATATGCTTTGATACAGTACTGGATTTATAATACTTGTCTGGACCATCTCAGTCCATGTGGAAGAAATCGCTTGATTTACGGAAGACAAGTTTGGTACTGAGCAGATCCTTTGCAATTTCTTTGGAGGCCGGCAGTTTACATTTCACTTGCCTGTCTGTTCAGATGGAAGCTAGGAGGCGAAGTAGCCCTCATGTCTAAGTTCAAACCATGCCTCACTGCCAGCTGACTGCCTCTAGGCTAAATGCTCCCAATTACCTTAAGCTTTTCAAGTTGGAAATATTTCCCAAATATTTACTCATTATTCTGTTCTTCTTTTATCAGTTGATTGGCTGTTTTGACAGAACACTTTCAAATCCATATTCATAAAATTCGAAACTTCTCAGAACCCACTCTAATTGCGATCTTTGCTATGCCCTCGGTGAATTTTACTTGTTGATGCTATTATATATACACGTACCATATCTCATTTAAAATGTATCGATCCTTAGTTATGTGAATTCGCCACATTTGCATCCCTTCTAGTTTTCTCAATGTTCGTTAAAATATCGTGTTTAAAAAGAAATGAAAGCCCACCAAGACGAAGAATGAAAGAGATGTCTGTACACAAGAAGCTTTATGAAATTCTGCACATGTAAATGTAGGTAGAGAGATGAGGAAGGAACAGAATGAGGTACACTCACGGTGCTGGGAAGGAGAAGAAAGTTGACTCGCCAAATCCCAAGGCCAGTGTGTGTGTTCCCATCACAAAGGTGCCACTTAAAACAGAAGGCAGGGTCAAGTTAAAAAATTTCAGATGAGGATTGGTTAGAGGCCAATATTTGGAGAAATCGATATTTTCTCTCCTTTCTACTAAGAAAATGATATTTTCTGAGTGTTGATATTAGAAGAGTAGAATAAAAAAATGAGGGTAATCAGCAAATAACAACATAAAACTTCTTAGAATTAAAGTATTAATACCTCAGTCATCTGTCTGAATGGAGGCACCAGGAGACCATTGAAATAGATGAAATGCGCTCATCATTAAGCATATTGTGTGAAATAGCAAATCTCTGGGGAAAAGAAAGCATAGCCTAAAACTTTCTAGGATAAGGACCGGGCCCTGGGTAGAAAGAAAAGAGAAGCAGCATGCAATGATCTTGCCCCACGCGGCACGGAGTGCCAGGAGTTAACAGCAGTGACGATTTGACAGTCTGAAAGTTATTTGCAATCCAGAATTCCATGTACAACAAAACTATAGATTAATTATAGGAGTAGAATAAAGACCTTTTGACAGCTCTGAATTCCTAAGGGTTACGTACAGGTTTCAGACAGAAAGAAGCACAGAGGGGAGAGGTGGAGGCCTTCTTCTGTACGCATTTCATAGCTGAAACTGTGCCACTTGGCCACTCATAGCTGCACAAAATGTTGGAAAATTGAACTCTTAGCTCTTCTAGCCTCTAAAAAAAACGTCTGACACAGTGAAAGGGCTTGTTGGATCAGGTCACTATTTGTTATTAATTTCAAAACTTTCTGCTGAAAATATTTCAAAACGGAGGATGATATTAATAATAATGAATAATTTATTTAAAGGCATTATATTATTGGAGCTACTCAACTATTATAATATTTTCCCTTTAGAACTTGAAAAGAGATGTGTTATAGAACAAAAAGGAAAAGGTAAGCTAAATATTACAACCTTAGCAGCATGGCAGACACTTCAGTAATGATGGAGATGTAGTACCTCACTTAACCTTCATAATAAACATAACAAGTGATATTTCTGCATTTTAGCTATGAAAAACCGAGTCGAATATATTAAATAGCACATCCAACTTGCACAGCTAGTAAGAGACACCAGTGTGAGGGGACACAGGCTGCTTTCCTCCAATGCTCGATCTTTTGCAACTATTAGAGCAAACGACTTAGCTTCTAAGAATGGTAGGATTTTCCTTTTGAGCACATAGACTCCCATTTTTTATTCTATTAAAAAAATGTACTGCTGCTGACCACTGTGATTTCTACACACAAATTCAGAGTTGTCTCTTCTGAGAGGTCTTCTAAGTTGTCATATCTAAAAGAGATAGGAAATGTCACAAGAAACATTGGAAGCCCCAGATTCTGAAGAATTTGAGGGCAAAGGTGGTATTTTCATATTTTTCCAGATGTAGTTCATAATTTTCTATAGATGATTGATTGTTCACAATTGACTGTAAATATATAAATAATAAAATATCTAATATTCAGGGGATATTGACTATGATCCAAAAAGTTTTCATTTATTCCTATCTATTAAACTATTTTGTAGTAACACTGTTATCTTTGCTTTGTATGATAGTCTGTAAGTTCTTAAAGGATAATGATGTACTAGAGATCAATGGTAAGGTCACTAAGTTCAAAGCTGATAGCTTTAACCACTTTGCTATTTTTATGTCAAAAACTTTTACTAGACCACAATGGAAAGTAAGCTCAGTAATTTATTGCCAGCATAGGAGAGACTATTCAATAATAGTCTGATTGAGAATGAAGGACAGAAGCTAAATTCATCCTTCTGCATGCTTTTTGTTTAAAATAGTGTACTGTTTCTTTTCATTTTAGAAGAATGGTGTCTGTTATCTCTAAAAAAGTAGACAATTTGAGGTAAGGATCTGTTATGGGCCAGATAGGGCTAGAACAAGGCCTATTCCTCCTGCTGAAGGGAACTGCGGTTAGGAATGGTCTTGTAGGTTAGGGTAACACAGAAGGTCTCACGAATGGTAAGCAAGGGCTGGATTGAGATTTCATCGTTCGGCAAAGATGGTGGGAAAAACTTCTATCAATTAGGCTACAGCTTGTTTACATTCCCCATGTAGGTGATAGGAGGAAGCAGACACCCAGCAAGCTCAGTGA
Source organism: Perodicticus potto (assembly GCA_963574655.1). NCBI lineage: Eukaryota > Metazoa > Chordata > Mammalia > Primates > Lorisidae > Perodicticus > Perodicticus potto. Next base: position 16,910 of record CAUYRH010172439.1, on the reverse strand, counting down.
TGAGGCTCTGGGTGGAGCCTCCACCAGCTTCAGACACAAAACTGCAGAACTGCTGGGTACACAAACTCTGACCCAGATCAGAAGGTGAGGTCAGACTGTGACACCTATCAGGAAAACGAACACTACCAGTGACAATGACCAACATCAAAACGTAGGGCAAAGATTTCTTCTAGATAAATAAAAAATAGAATTATCTGAAAGTTACTTCAAAATAAGTCTTCCAAGATTGGCCTAAGAAATAAAGAAGAAATGGTATCCATGAAAAGAAGTATATTATGGAATGCAGCAAAACTTGTCAGAAATAAAATAAGAGAATATGAAGAAAAGCCTATTGTAATTTCTGGAAATAAAATAAAAATATTCTTCAAGTGAACAAAATCTGAGAGTAGAGAAGACACAGTTATACTTATCATCACTACAGCAAAAAAAATAAAAGCCTTTTTAATTATGTTTTGGTTCAATACAGGGAGGGCATTATGTTCATAAACCATACGGAGGAGCAGTTAGGGCTTTCATTCACGCACAATAATGATAACTAAAATTTTACCCCACTTTTTTTTTGCCTGTTTTCAAATTTTTATTAAATGAGAAGTAGATTAATGGCATGCCACACTGGTACTTGTGACTTTCTATAGTTATGTGACAGGGAGTTAAAAATGTCCTTGTAAATCTTTTTCTCCATATGTTTGAAAACATTGGTCTTTTATGGGATGGTTAAAGAATGAATTTTTTTGGCACAATAAAAAATAATAAACTATTTCCCATGTCGGGACTTCTTATTGTCTGTATTCTAAAACACTTGCTGGCTAAGTGAAGTCAAAACTTTAGTCAGAAATTCAAACAATGGAATAGAAAAGAAAAAGGTCTTTTGATAACAGATTTTAATTGTTTTTCTACTTTTTCTTTCCTGCTTTGTGAGTGCCAAAACAGTAACCTTAGTGACTATGTCAATATATCTCTTGGAACACTAGAAATTGTTCTATTATCTATCACTGAATTAAATATTTTTGTTTGCAACATAAAGCATTTTAATTACAATATAAATTATATGGTACAACCACGTAGCAGTAAATAGAATTTATGTTCTTTCTGAGCTTATCATTTGTTAATTAACTTGTGCAATACCAAATGACTCTTTTTTGAATTTAATTTTTATTTAATCATAACTGTATACATATATGGGGTGCAATGTGATGACTTCGTATACAATGCGGAATGCTTAAATCAAACCGATTAACATCACCTCACTTATTTTTTGTGGTAAGATATTTATAATATACAGTTAGTTGTTTTGAAATGGACCATCGCATTGTGCCAAATACCTCTTACAAATGCAAACATCCTGAGGATATAGAGGTTAAAGTGATTACAAATATTCCAGTAACATCATAATTAATAGCTATATTTATAAGGCAGAATTCCTCTCAAATACCAATACGTGACCTCTGTGAATCTGTGTCAATAGTTGGCATCCCGCAGGACGCCTTGGCGTTATTACTGTCAGTCAGTCATTCGAGTTCTGGAATGAAGCAGATTCAAATGGTAAAAACCATCATTATTCTGAAACCATGTCATGAAATGCACGTGTTTGTGTGTGCATGTGTGTATACATGCACTTTTCTCTTTCTGCATGTGGTTAACTCATACTAGCAGCCTGTGCCCGAGGTCTGTAAACTGCTAGGATTGAGCATGTTTTGGAATGCTTTGCTAAGTTTTGGTGAAGAGGGACAGAGAAGCCTCTGAAGAGGGACTTTAACCTGTCTGATGCAAGGAGATCCTTTTGTGAAATGTTAATGAAAGAACGATTCTGAGGACAACGACCGACGTGTCTACTACTCAACTATGATTCAGACTTCGCCTTATATGGATTTATAAATAGGTTTTAGGAAGAAAAGGCTCTATGATATGAAGACTGGAGTGGTTTCTCTCCATTAACATTTCTGAAAGTCCTTGTAATTTTGTAGTACCATTGACTTGATTTCACTTTATTGCTTCAGTTCTTGATTGTTAACTGTGTCACATGGAATCTTCTTCTAATACTAGGGAAATTACTGGAGTCTGGTGCTGATCTAGGTCTTACATATAAACGAAATGTTTCAAGCCGCTTTCATAGTCATCTAACTTTATCTGTCAATATCCTCTATTGAACGAAAAAGGACGGGATAAATCAACAATCATCTCTAGAAGTTTGGAACACTCGCCGCCCCTCTTGCCATCACTCAACCTTAGTGAATATGTCAATATATCTCTTGGAACACTAGAATTGTTCTATTATCTATCACTGAATTAAATATTTTTGTTTGCAACATAAAGCATTTTAATTACAATATAAATTATATGGTACAACCACGTAGCCTATATTCTCTTTCTGTTAGTGGAGCGATGATTATGCTATATCATGGAGCTGTCAAGTGGGAAATGCAGGGTTCCTGCTCTTTTAGTTTTATCAATGGATAAATTGTAATAAGAAAGAAAGCAAAGATTGATAATAAAAACACAATTTAACTACATCCTACTAACATGTCAAAGTTCGTAAATCCACAGTGAGCTCTGATCGTCCCACTAAACCTGCTTCTCTCCAACCTTCCTTGTTTTAGTCGTCAGCAATTGCAGCTTTTCAGATGTCCATGTGAAAAGCCTGAGACAAGTGGAGTTTTCTCTGCATTTCAATCTCTCGTCTATGTTGGGTGAAGCTTTCACCTTTAACTTAGAAACATATCCAAGAATATCATCACTTGCAAGCCCACATACTTCGAACAAGCCTCCAGTTCTCCACTTTTCCTGGCAATAACCTCTTGATGATGCCCCTATTTGTACTGTAGCTTTCTCCATCTATACACAGTCAGCATCCAGAGTGACCTTTTCAAATCAAAGTTTGATTATATTTCTTCTTTGGTGAAAATTTTCAAGTGTCTTTCAAAAGCCAAAGCCCTTTCTTTACTTTCCCATAAAAGCCCCTACATGATCTTGCTTCCAATTATTTCTTTGAACTCATCTCTGACTTCTCTCTCCATTGCCGTCATCTGTTCCAAACATAACAGGCTTCTTGCCATCTTAAAAATCACCCAGGCAAACTCTTGCCTGCCAAGTTACTTTTTCTGTTTACTACCCTACTTAAAATTATATCTTGTTTTCCCTTCAGTCCAATTATTTATACTTATCTCTTTATCTTTATTGTTTTCCCCTGGGCACTTTTCTCTGATACATATTTTATTTTTCTCTTCTCATAAAACATACGATTAATGAAGGCAGAGTGCTTTATCCGTAATCTTTCTCAGTAAACAGCACCTAGAGCCAGAGTAAATGCTCAATACTTTTTTTGAATTAAAAAGTATCTATGCCGCACATAGGCAAGAATGAAGTTGAAATCATTCCTTAAATAAATAAGTGATAGTTACATCGGCCAAATCAAAACCACCAAATGCATAATACAGTTGAAAGCAGCCATTATGCTATCTAGAAGACTTAAAAATCAATAAAGTCTACATATTATAATTTTGTATCGTGTATTTTTACTCCAGTTATACACCCTGGAAAACTTATTAATGTTACAGTCACTCTTAAAAATCATAAAACTTATTCAAAAAATTTAATATATAGGTGAGGTTAGCTACATTTATTTTTATTCACGGAATTCCATTTTTTATCTTTTTTTTTTTCAATTACGTGAATACTAGTGCAACTACTTTTATACGTAAAGATCAAGTGGGTGGTGTTTTTGTGTTCATTCCCCCACCCAAGTGCTTCCTTCGCCCATGAGAGGATGGCTGGTATCTGGATACGATCAGCTGTCTGTGCTTCCTGAAAAAGTTTCGCACATATACCATGGGCTTTGAGGATGAGAGGCAGTAATACTCTGTTCTGGAAGTCCCAGCCACTGTGATGTCTCTGGACTGCACCTGTGTCTCCTCAACTTTGGGGGTCACTGGGTTCTATTTGTCTATTAGTTCCTACCTCCTTTTTCCAGACCTATATAGCTGATATAATTGTAGCCTTCGCTTTGATTTATTTTTATTCTTTCAGGGATCATAACACTGCACTCTGTTGGTCAATATCGGAAAACTGCTGTGCCTTATGGTTTTGCTTATGGTTTATGGTGAGAGGTTAGATCCGGTCCCTACTTCAGCTTTTTCTTTGGGAGCAAAAGTTCATTATTAAGTCATTAAAATGCAGATAACCATCCCTGGAGTATAGGCACACTAGATATGTGACTAAATAAAAATTGGATTTATGAGATACTCAAAAGCTAATAAATGTTAGTCAAAAAATTTTTTCCAAGGGACAAATTTAAAAATCATGTTTATGTTTTCCAAGCATCAATGTCCATGCCCTTCCTAATGACCTGTATTTCTTGGTTCCCTTTAATTAACTGTCTTTTCTTTTTCATGTATTAAGAATAAATACTTAGTATTAGGCTGTGCCATATATGAAAATATGATTAAGTGCCAGTTTGTTACTATCTGTGTAATGTGAAGGTAAGTTGCCTTCTCTTGATTTTACCTTTTTAATATGTAGAATGGAGCCCTACTTTCCTCTTCACAATCTCTTCTATTATTAGACTGGACAAATTTATAGTAAGACTTAAGTAATTTGGTTACAGCACCGGGGAAAACAAAATCATACCTGACCCCAAGGGACCATTTCTGGAAATACTGGCACCTTAGTACTTCTTCCAAGCAAAACAACCAGGGGACACAATTCCTACATTTGGAAAAAGCCTCTTATGGAGACAATCCAGGCTCTTTTCTCAGGGTACACCTTACCCCCTCCAGCTCCCACCGAAAGCAGTTTCAGCCCATGAGAATCCCTTCTGATTCTGACAGTTTTCATGAGGGGAAAGTTCCCAGAAAGCAGACAATCCACAGTCACGCCCCTGGCTTGCAGCTTTGTTATTGACAGCAGCCCTGTATGCCTTCAGCTAATACAACTTCAGTATTTGATTCTGTTCACAACAATCCCATGTTTATTGTATTTGATGTCATAACTTTGCTACAACATAACTCGCATTTCAGATATTTTGAGTACATTTTCTGAAGAGTATTCCCTTTAGAAAGAGAGGATAGTGGTTAAGAGAAAAATAAAAATGTTTTATGCAGATAGAGCCACTCCTTCCCTTGCTCCTTAGAGTTGGAAGTAGTGACTGTCTTCACTGTGTCCCACGACAGTTCAGAAGTGACAGCGACGCCAAATGCAGGTGTGCAAGAGCCAGGGTGACACAGAGTCAGGTGAGGCTGGAAGTGAGGACATCCCAGTAGCTGCCTGGGGGTATCTAGTAAGCAATTCTCTGTAAGAGAGGGAATTTGAATTATAATTCTCAGGCTTTGAGTTATTTTCTTTTACTTAAAATACAGAGAATCTTACAAAATCCCACTAGGTACAGCATTTCCGTGAAGGGGGTTTGCGCACCGGGACCCCGTGGACGAGGGGGAAGCTCCAGAATTTCTCACCCCCGCCTGCGCGGGTCGTCTGCTGCTGTGCGTGCGTCTGTGTTTCGGGGGCGATCAGACCAGACACCACTAAGCAAATGCAATCATATCTGCGTAGTGTGTAGTCGAACGCCTGAAGTTCAAGCCGTTCTGATGATTAGTGTTTATGTTGAAAGGAAGTAAATCTAAGTTAACAGCTACAGAGCGGTGTAATTCCCCCCTTCATCCGCAACTTAACCTCTCTCTCAATCCTTAGATTTGCTGCACAGCATTTCACACGCCTGGGAAGCCACGTGCCCTCCTCTGCTGCTTCCTTCTTGGGCAGCCCAGGGAACCTCACCGCACTGGGGCTGCTTCCCACCATGGGGCCACCGGGGCTGTTTCTTACTGGGGGCTGGGGGGCGGTGTTCCGGGGCTGCTTCCCACCATGGGGGTGGGGGGATGGGGTTGGACTGCTTTCCCACCACTGGGGGCCCCGGGGCTGCTTTCCACGGGGGGATGGGGGCGAGGGGCCAGGGGCGGGGCTGCTTCCCACCGCAAGGGCCCAGGGCTGCCTCCCACCTCAGGGCCACTGAGCCAGCAGGCGGTGCAGCCCTGACCCCGGCCTCCTTCCTTCCTTCCACACTCTGAGTGTCCCAGGCACCCCAGGCTTCCCTTGAGTTTCAGTCCAAGAAGGCTCATCCCCAGCTCTGTAGTTACCTTGTCGGCTCTAAACCTACACCGTGTGAAAGCAGCTCCTACTTCTACTCGACTTGCAGAATTCTAAACCCGTCCTCAAGCGGGACCAGCCCCTCCCCTTAAGTGTGGGTGGCCTCAGGGCAAGACAGTCCCTCCCCTGATTAATTGTAATATGGCAAAGGCAGGGAATTTTTCAGACTTCAAATTAAACTCTCCTTTCAGTTAATTTCTAGTTATCTGAAGGAGACGAAGCTGAGTGGGCCAGACTTAATCAGAGGAGCGGTCTAGACGAGGGTCAGGACAGCAGACGCACCTGCTGGCCACCAGGAAGCCAGCCTCTGTGAGTGTCCAGCTGCAAGGAGATAAACTCTGCAGTTACCGTGTGAGCTCGGAAGAAGTCCCTGAGCCTCAGATGAAATCGTGGTCCCCGCCCGCACTGTTACCCCACTGTTGGGAAATCCTGAGAAGAGGCCTCATTCAAGCTGGGCTGGCTTTGGGCCTATGGAAAAGGTGAGAAGGTTAAGGAGCGCTGTTTTACGCCACTGCGTTCGTGGTGATGGATTGTGCAGCGACAGAACGCGGACTTCACTCTTCCTTCGCGAGTCTTGAAAACCAATCTAAACAGTAACACTCAAAACTTCGATGCTTAACAGCCGATATCACGAGGTTCCACTGAGTCAGGGAAACCCAGTAATTTTCCCTGACCCATTTACACCTTGCTCTAAAAAATACATGTCTGTGTCCATGGTGGTCCCTCCCCCCACTCCCTTTGCGCAAATAAAAGTAGAAACTGAGCCTACTCATGTAAGTGACAATAATCTTACGTGGGCTGATACTAATTGATTTGTAGCTCAGTACTTGTCTTAGATACAACAAGTGGTATTGCACAAACAGCGAAGTCCCTATGTGAAATCCGGACACGGAGATCCGTAGTACTCTGGGTGACGTTAGGGGTGCCACGCTGTCACTTGACACTTTACTGCTTATACTAGATGCCACTGCTCAGTTATTTTTTCTCTGTAAGCTTCAATACAAACTCAGAATCTTTCTAAAAGATCAGCCCGATTAGCTTCTACATGAGTTGACTAAAAAAGTAAGAAAAAAAAGAAAAAACACCTGTAAGTAATATTAAAGTAAAGGCTTTCACCCAAACACTAGTAAGAAATTCATTTACCCCCAAACATTAATTGAACACCCTTATGTAATCACAACAGACTAGGCCCTGGGGATGCCATTGTTGTAAAACTGTCCTGAAGACTTATGTCCCAAAGGATGCATTTTATTTGGTACATGTGTGAATTATTTAATATATAAAATACATTTTACTTCACAGAGTATGATTCTTAACTAATCTTTTTTTTTTTTTCGCATGCAATATTAATTAACGAAAATATTTCAGGACTCATTGGAAAAAAAAAATCCTGGGACGCTCCAGGTAGCATTTTCCTTCCTGATCCACCTGCCCAGTTGCATAGGATGACCTTGCATTTGCCTTGATAAACTGATATTTTAAAGGAAACAAGTGGTTTGAAATCAAATGGGACCTTCAATTCAGTGCTCAGAGTGCTTGCTTCAGACACCAAGCTGTGATGGGATGTGCCTAAGTCTCCATTCCCTGGTGCCTAAAATGAATGGAATCTACTGAAATATTAAGTAACATTTGAATTTTGAATTGAAAGTCTGGATTGATAAGAGTCTAGGTACTCATTCTTATTTCAGTCAACAATGCCAGACAGAGAGCTAGCATACCTCTGTGTTCTGCGAGCTATACAAGAAAGAAAATCAATAAGTTGTCTCATTTGGGAAATTGAAAGGTGAAACTTCTCAAATAACTTGAAACTCCTCAGCAGCATAATCAAAGCTCACTTGGCAAGCTAGGAACAAATAAGCAGAAAGAAGGGTAGGGCCAATGAGAAGCTAAAGGAAGACACAGTGTAAACTGGTGGAAAGAACACAGCTCAGAGCCAGGGAGATTGTGGTTTAGAATTTCTCCTCCAAAGCACTGTTGGCATTTTGGGCCCCATGATCCTTATCTGTGGGGCACAGTCTCCTGCTCTGAACATTCTGGCCTCCATCCCCTCCACCTACCAGATACCAGTAGCGCCCTCTACTGCAAGTTATGGCAACTGTAAGTATCTTCAGACATTGCCAAATGTTCCCTGAGAGACAAAATCTCCATGATTGAGAACAGCCCTTGGAGTTGTATAATGTCATAAACTGTGGTAGAAGTCAGCATCATGGAGAGGCAACTTTTGGAGAATTCACTTAATGATTATTTGTGGACATAGCAATTCATTCCTTCCTCCAACCAATAGGCCTTTATGTGCTAGGAACTATTCCAGGAGATCAGCAATCATCAGGTAACGAAACGGACCACAACCTCCTCTCTCCCTGTAGCTGAAGTCTAGAGGGGGAAAGTGATGATTCCATGAATCTTAGTGTATACTAGATGAGATGTGTTTAGGAAAAATAGGAGTATTAGAGTATTGACAAGGGGGGTTGTAGTTTTAAATACAGAGACAATTATACCCTAAGAATGTAGAATTAAAATGAAAATCTCATAGGTAAGAACCACATTATTTTTCTATGTGTCCCTCAAAGAACTAATAGGCTGAAAACATGGATGGGAATCAATATATTTACTTCTTCATTAGCAAATGTTTATTAAATAATAACTGATTTTCCAGGTACTAAGCTGAATGTTGAAGTCCAGGGATTAACATAGTGAACATGTTTTCTGCACTCATGTTAAGAACGATCCAGCAATCACACACTCCCAAGCTAGACCTCCAAGCTAGGCATAAAGCCATAGCTTGGACAACTCCATAAAGCAAATGCATGTGGAGTTGTGAGACATTAGTCAGAAGGACCTGACCTAGTCTGTGAGGGTTTGTGTATGTAAAGGCTTCCCTGAAGAAGGGCTATTGTAGTTGAATTAATTTTGCAAAGTGAAGGAGAGAAAACAACATATTCAAAGAATAAGTTGTAGTACAACTTATAGACTAGGGAGGGTATCATGGAATACTGTGAAAAATGAGAGATGAACCCTGCTGCACCATGCAAGAACAGATCACAAATTTCCTTCTTGATATTAAGAGCAATAACAACAATGACATATTTTAAATGGGAAGAAACTGAAGTGATTGAATTTACCTATTGAAAGGACAACCTAGATGCAGGTAAATAATGAGTTTGGAGGAGATGAGATAGGATAACACATGAGTCAGAGAGGCTATTGAGGCAGCATAAGGAGTAAGGAATTTTTGGTTACTGAGTTGGCAGTTGTGCTGGAGAGAGATATATGTATTCTTGAGATTTGTGGAAGGCAAAATGGACAGGACTTGTTGATCAACTGTGAGGCTAAGTGGAACAAGAATGACTCTTGGTCACAAAATACTTCCATTATTTTAGTGACTTCATTGAAAAGGACCATATTTGGAGATGTTCCTGAGTTAGGGTTCAGATCAATTGATTTCAAAGGGTTTTTGAGACATCAGAAATGAATGTTTAGAAATGGACACTATCTTCAGTCCATTTTGTGCTGCCAAAATAGAATTCCTGAGACTGGGCCATTTACTTTGGGGGGCTTTGAAGTATATGGTTAAAATGCCAGCAGCTTTAGTGGGGGAATTCTATTCACCTCTTCCAAGATGGGGCCTTAGGTGCTGTGCTCTCTGGGGATCCTAACACTGCAGACGGTAGAAGGTCCAAGAAACAAAAGGGGCAAACTTGTGTTTTATAGTGATATTAATCCCACCCATGAGGGAGCCCGTTAGCCAATAACCCTCCAAAGCTCACACCTCCCAACACCCCCTCATTGTAACCCCATTTCAACATGACTTTTGGAGGAGACACATTCAAAGTAGTAGTGGACACATTCATAGTAGTTACCTTTGTGGATCTAGAACTCAAAAGCATGTTATAGCTTAGAAAACCTGTTTGTGGCATTCACTTCAGAAACTGACTGATAAAATATGTAATAAAAATAACAGTAGTTTTAGTTCCAATTATTTAAGAGATAAAAATGACCTTTAAGAGAATGACTGAGGGCTTTATCTCATTTATCCCGGGGAAGTGTTTATCCCAGGCACACGCTAGGCCCATGTGGCCTGTGGAATATCAGTGCTAATAGCTTCATGCTCTGCTCATATGTGATGTGCTGTGTTTTAATCATATTCTATTGCAGAACCAAGCCAGAAAACTGCAGTCTGAACTCAAAGTCAGTCTTTATTGGCATGTCTCAGGCTGTGAACAGAGGACTGATCTTTTTTTTTAAGCCACAAATACATGAATAAATACCCTTGATGATATGTTCAATATATATTCATATTTGAAAACCAAGTATGTATAGGTGTTTAGTTTTTACTAGAATTTTGAACGATACATATCCCGTAAGGGCTGGCATGGCACTGCAGGCAGACCAGACATACAACTCTGTTTCAGTGTTTTAATTTTTTCCCCACAGTTACATATCTATTTTGTCTTACCTCCTGATTGTTGGAACTTGATCAGTTTCCCCAAACTAAGGCAGATAATGCTGGAGCTGTTGGGGAAACGTTTCACACAGAGGTGGGAAACCATCATTATTAAGTTCCAGGAGGGGACGAGAGAACTTTGTGGACATGCACTTGTGATCACCTCTCTCTAAAGAAGAAAGCATAGTAATAATGACACAGACTCACTTTTATGACTTATATCATCATACTTGATGATATCATCATGCATAATTACAACCTCATGATGATGCGAATGGGAAAAATCCAAGTTCTAAATAACAAGCCAGAGCCAAATACCCTGGGATTATTGAGATAGCCACACTTCTTTATGGTGAAGAGTGAATGAGTCGAGGACATAAGTTGGATGGTTACATCAATGACCACTTTGACCTACTCCACACCTATCTGCATATGCGTTAACCTTATTGTTTATGTTTTTTAAAAAATACACTCATTCTTTCAAAGCTCACTCAACATGGCTTTAGTTTCAAAACCATTTATTAAGACATCCATGTTTCAGACAACGGTTAGTGATGTCAATGTTAATATATAGAACACTTCTATGAGTTACATCTATTTTGGGTTCCATCTGTCTTCTGGTCATTTGCCAGTGTCACACTCCTTCAAGTACAGAAACCATCACTGTCTGATAAGACTAATCACCCTCTTAGTATTCCCAGATATTTAAATGGCTAGTTTTAGATTTCTTTTGCCATGTATAGCTCATTGGTAACTTACTTGGGATTATATCATGTTTATAAACTAATTTAGAGAGAGATTGGATACTTATAATATTCAGTTCTGTCTAAGCACAGGGGATATCTTTCCATCTCTTTAGAGTGTTATAAATTTCTCTTCACATAGGTTTGTCATATTGACAATGGGTTTTCATTATCCTTAGCTGCTCTAACTTTTTATTGAAGATTGGACATTAACCCTAACTAGGTAAATCAGAGGGCTGTCTTTTTATCATGTATCTCAGAAACATTATATATGTACATCTTTTCTCTTAGCTTGTTCAATTTTTCCCCAAAAGCCATCCTCCCATATCCTGCCAGGAATAGATAACTTTAGTTCACTATATTCAGATAGTACAATAGTGTAAGAAGCTTTATTACCAAAAGGCAGAGTTATGCTTATTTCTTCTATTTTAAATATACTGAGTTTTATACACCCTCAACTATACCAATTCAGCTAAGAAAAGAGTACTTTAATTTCTGCATTTCCTCTTCCATTTCCCCCTTCTTCAGCTTTTCCTTCATATGATTTTTATACTTTTTTTCTTTTTCTTTTGTCTCTGTCTCACTTTGTTGCCTTCGGTAGAGTGCTGTGGTGTCACAGCTCACAGCAAAGCAACCTCAAACTCTGGCTTAAGCAATTCTCTTGCCTCAGCTTCCCAAATAGCTGGGACTACAGGTGCCTGCCACAATGCCTGGCTGTTTTTAGAGACGAAGTCTAGCTCTGGCTCAGGCTGGTCTTAAATCCGTGACCTCAGGCAATACACCTGCCTCGGCCTCCCAAGTGTTGGGATTACAGTCATGAGCCAACGAACATGGCTGATTTTTATATTTTGGAAATTTGTGTTTTTTCCCCCATTTTTTCTTGGAATATAACAACCCTTTCCATTCTATGCTGTTAATATTTAAATATTAGATATTTATTTTCTATTATGTGTTAATTTTTATTTCTTTCATTTGGTTTAATTTTTTAGTACAACTAGGGTTGCTGGATTTAGCAAACAATCAATGAAAAACAGAGAAATACAAAGAAAGTGTCAGGAAGAGAGAGAAGTTTCCCATCATATATTTTTTCTGGAAGGCCTACATCAACTAAAATTTTAGATTAGTTCTTGCTTTCCATAAATATTTAAATCATTTTTCCTTTTTTCCTTCTCTTTAAACTTCCTGAACATCCTCTTTTTTATTATATTTTTTATTAGATGATAACTGTGTATTTTACTGCATTTATGGGAACAATGTGCTGATTTTATATACAATTTGGAATGTTTACATCAAAGTGGTTAACATAGCCTTCACCTCACTTATTTAATTGTTTTGGTAAGACATTTATACTCTACTCTTAATATATTTAACATGTACCCTTGCAATATGCATAATAGGTGTGGTCCCACTGATTAACCTCCCTCCATCAGGCCCCCCCATCCCCTCACCCTCTTCTTTCTCCTTCTTTCTGGGCCATATTTGTGTTTTATCATTCATATGAAAGTGTGGGTGATTATACATTGGTTTCATAATAGTACTGAGTACATTGGATACTTTTTCTTCCATTCTTGAGATACTTTACTGAGAAGAATACATTGCAGCTCCATCCATGTAAACATAAAAGAGGTAAAGTTTATCTTCTATTCCTGGTTAATCTAGCAAGAGGTCTGTCAGGAGTCAATGCTCGCAAACCCCACCCTGGTTTGAGTGCTGACTTGGAAAGCATACTGGAAATAACTAACATGACACCCGTTTTAAGGAAAAATAAGTTGAGAATGCCTAGAGATGACTTACACTAACTAACTCATGCTGGGTAGACCGAGATAACACAGCCCCTTGCTGGCTTCTTCAGAAGGTTTCTATTAGTTTTTAACAAAAGAGCATATACAAAAGATAGGGTTGAAAGAATCCCAGGTTTCCAGGAAGACTGGGTAGAGAGAAAGCTATGGTGAGTGGCAGGGGTTAGTACATAGCCAGTGGTCTATGTAAATAGAGCGGGGAGAGAGAAACCAGTTCTATTTAGGTAGGGGAAGTAAACCAGGTTTTCTAGTTTAACTACACACTTGAAGAGTTTAATTCCTTCCATCTTTTGATTCTCAAATGTATGGGCCACTTGCAGGAATTTTCCCTGCTTACTCCAGAACTGATGTGGGGCACTTCCAGAGAAGTCAACTTGTCTACCTCCCACAGAAGTCTATCAATTTTATTTATCCTGTCAAAGAAGCAACTTTTTTTCATTATTTTTTTTTCATTTCACCTAGTTATGCTCTAACTTTATTATTTCTTTTCTTCTATTGGCTTTAGGGTTGTTTGTCTCTTCCTTTTCTTGTTCCTTGAGATGTCATTAGATTGTCATTTTGTAATCTTTCTGGCTATGAATTTTTGGCTTAGGTTTACTTTTTCTGCCCAATCATTATTGATAGTTTGTGTTCCCTTTATCATTCAGTTTGTGGAATTTTTTGATTTATATATTAATTTCATTATTGATCCAATAACTGTACAGGAGCAGGTTGTTGACTTTCCATCACATTGTGTAGAATTGTTTCCCTTGGAGCTGATTACTAGTTTTATTCTACTATGGTCAAAAAAGGTAGGATATGGTAGGATTTATAAGTTTTTTATTTTTTGAGACTTTTTTGTTTCCTAAAGTATAGTCAATCTTGGAGTATGTTCCTTGTGCTGATGAGAAGAATGTGTAGTTAGTGGTTTGGGGGCAAAATGCTCAGTAAATGTCTATTAGGCCCATTTGTTCTGAAGTCCTGCTTAATGCCAGTGTTTCTTTACATATTTTATGCTTGGATTATTTATCTAGTTCTTTCATCTAGGTTTTAAAGTACAAACTTAATTTTGCAGGAGGCAACATTCTAATCTGGAAGTTGTTCTGTTTAAAAAGCCTGAAGATGGGTCTCCAACCCATTCTGGCTTTTAAATTGAGAAGTCAGCAAAGTCATCAGTTAGGCTAATTGGTTTTCCTTTGTATGTTGTTTGTTTGTTTGTTTTGCCTAATTGTTCATGAGGATTTCCTCCTTCATGTTTGCTCTAACCGGTATGAGGACTATATATCTTGGTGATTGCCTCCTTATATTGCATTGAATCATCTAAGTGTACGTTGGGCTTCTTGTACCCAGATGTATAAATCTCTGGAAAGATCAGCAAAGTTTTTCTGAAATGATTCCCTGAAATAGGTTTCTCATCCCTGTATATTTTCTTCTTCACCCTCAATGATGCCTGTGATTCATATATTTGGCCATTTTGCATAATCCCATATTTTTTGTAGACTTTGTTCACGCCTGTTCATTATTTGTTCTTTATATTTGAGTGACTGAGTGAATTCTCAACAGTTCTCTCCAAATTCTGATATTCTTTCTTCTTCCTATTTAGTCTATTCTTGATACTTACCTTTGTGCTTTCTCTTTCCTTAAATAAATTTTTCACTTTCAGAAGTTCTACGTTTTTCTTTTTAATATGTCTATATCTTTAGTGAATTATTCATTGATTTCCCTAATTGTTTACCTGGTATCTTTGACTTGGTCTTCCATTATACTTTGAATTTCCTTGAGCTTCCATACCATAAAGAATTTGGATATTTTTATCGGTCACTTCAATATTTTCATTTTGGTTATTACCCACTGCTAGAGAGCTAGCATTACCTTTTGGTGATAGACTTTCACTCTGATTTTTCATGCTTCCAGAGTTCTTGTGTTGATTCCTTCTTATCTGGAGCAGCTGTTGCTTCTTATTTTTGAATTTTCTCTTGTTTAGATGGAGCTTTCCTCTCAACACTCATAAGGGTGTGCCTATAGCATATGTTCGTTAACTATCCTTGGCTTTGCTTGTAGATGTTTTGATGGGGGTATAGGATCTGGATAGATATCCTTAATGTGATGGTTTTCTCAGTTTCTTGTTGTTTATAGGTTCTAATAATGGTGAGCCATGTGTATAGGCAGATTCAATGTCTCTTATTGATGGATAATGGAGGTTTTGGAAATCCTTTCTCTTTCTCCACCCCTATAGACTTCATCATGTGAAATGTACTTGCATGCTGTTTTAATCTCTGAGACAGTAGGTGGTGCTTGTGGATAAAATTAACCACAGCCTATATGAATGGGTCAGTAAACGTTAGAAAGGGCATACAAATTGCCTTCTCTGTCAGTAGCTGGCACTTGCTGGAAGCAACAGGCTGTAGTGCTGTTTTAGGACCTGTGACTGGGTCTAATCTCTCAGGACAAGTACTCAAATGCTCCAAGTAGTGGCCAGGGCTATGGAACTTCCAGGTTAGTCCTTATTCTCCAGCACAGCAGAAGCTGGTGTGGGAATGAGGCTGTGTATGGCTGGGTTATATAAGACTGCCCTCAGTCTCCACAAAAGCTATTAAGGTAGCTATTTCTGCAGGAGTATAAATAATGTCTGCTCCCAGTCCTTCTAGAGAAAGCCATACGGTGGGGGGGCTTCTGTGGGTTCCCCAAGATAGTCTACTTGTGGAGGTGAGTTTATCTAATATTAACAATCTGGCTGTCAGGAGTGGGTTTCACTCTTCTTCCCCCTCCCCTACTCCATGTTGTTCCTCTAACATCTGAGGGCAGGCAGGAGTTCAAACTGGCTGAGCTGTCCCATGATGGCACTATGAGGGAGATTACCAATCCAGGAGCCTGCCCTAGTCTGAGAACATGGCCTTCCTGTGAGGGGACAGGTGCTTATGGGGTTTGCTGTGGCTAGGAACCACACTGAATGATCTTTTCAGTTCTGCCTATAGGAGCTCCTTTACTTCCTGGGACTATTTCACAAATCTCCCCCTTTTTACTCCTGAAAAACACAACTGAGCTGTGGTGGTACAGGATCTGGCTTATGGATCTGGCCCCAGGTCCCTGAAAATCAGTCCTTGACTACTGCAGGGAGAATCAAGCTGGTCTAGAGTTGTCTATAGTGTACTTAAGCAGCTTTGATGGCCCTCTGCTTTAGTGTTTACCTTGTTCTGATGAAGAATCTGGGAAAACAACACTTTCAAGGGGGTGGGGGTGCGGTGAGAAGGGAGCTCACCATTCAAGCACCCCTTACTCTGCTGCACATCTTTAACAGGTAAATTTAAGCCCCACTGTGTTTTGAAGCCTAGTGTTGTAGATACACCAACAAAGGGAAAGCAACCTTTTCTGAGATCCCTAGCTCAATCATCTCTGTTGGCAGCCATGGGAAGGGGCAGGAAAGGAGAGGAAAACTATCTGAAAGGATGAAAGCTAGCTCTCTGGTCATCTCCATCTTTATCTCTGGAAGGCAACCAACCCACCTAGAATGTCCAGGCTATGAGGTCACACAGATCAGCTGGGGTCCACTGGCCCCTGTGGCTCCTGCAGTCTGTGCCAGAGTTCAGAGATGTTTGTGTGGGCATAAGTGAGATAAAAACTCAGGGGCTGCCCCAAACCAAAGATGTTGGGGTGGATGTGGAGAAAAGAGAACACTTCTACATTGCTAGTGGGAATGCAAACTAATACGTTCTTTTTGGACAGACTTCTCTCTTTTGCCTTTAAAAGTTTCCCCTTACCCCAGCCTCTCTGGATGTGCCTATGATTTGTCATAGCATGCATATCCCAGGC
>CAUYRH010172438.1:37500-39907 GCA_963574655.1 Perodicticus potto | reverse complement strand
TTTCTTTCCCTCACCCCCTCCCTCCTTCTCTCTCTGTCTCTCTATTGTTTAAAAAACAATATGGTTTTCTGATTTTACAAACATAATTGAATATAATACATTTTGAGGGTCCTCAGCATTTTAGAATTTTGAAATATTTTCACAAGATCATCATAATTTTAAAAGATTCTTAGTGTTACATGTACCTGGTCCAAATAGCAATGGCTTTATTTTAGAGATATCTGAAACATATTAACAAACTACCTAGAAGTTTTGCTTTTTTACATTAATCACTTTTACCTTAAAAAAAAATCAGTGATTGGCAGCCAATTTTATCTGGAAACTATAAGAATTATTTGCCTGACTTAAGAGATAACAGGCAAAAATTGGATATTTACAGCTAAAATTATATGCCATTGGGTAAAGCAAATAATTTTAAAATTGATTAGCATTTCATAAAAGGCAAGGTCACAGGCTGTGAGAATATGAAAAGGTGTGTTGAATAGATAATGATGTGAAAAGTGTGAAGATAGTTATATTTGAATGTAAAAAAATCCATGTAAGAATTTGGCTTTTTGATAACTTACTAGACAAATTTATTATTAGCACTATACCCCAAACCACTAGTGAGAATTTTTTTTTTTAAGGTTTAAGATTCTATAAATGCTTTGTACCTAGAATTGATGGAAGTAATTGGTAAACTGCTTAATCGAGTCCCACTTGGAAGTGAATGGGAATGGGAGGAGAGAAAATGTAGGCTGGGTAAGGAACCCAACAAGTCAGCAGAGTTCTCTTTACAGAAAGAAACAAAGATAGCAGTAATTAATGACCCTGACTCTGTGCCAAAAAAGCTTTCTTCTGACAACTCCAACTTAATTAAAACTTAAGACATTTCAATGGCCTTCGAAAGCCCCTGATGGGGTGAACTCTTGCAGACTCGTGAGAAAATTTTGTAAATTAAAGGAAAAGATGTGTGTTACCACTAGTGCCATGACTCTAATCCCTGACAGTCAAAGAATCTATTTAGCCCAAGTCTTTTCTTTTAACCAGCTCACACCTGCAGGCTTCCTGGCACTTCCTCTGCACCAGAGAAGGCAGTTTTGTGTTTTACGGAAGATCAGATAATAGGAGCCTTGCTGTTCCTTTTGTTTTTGTGCATTGTTCATTAGCCTGTGAGTGTTGCAGGCACACTTGATATGCTTGGCTTGCTCCAGAGCAGAGCATGGCCTGAAAGCTTTAGGTGGTGCAACACAGGGTGAAGATGGGTTAGCGGAAAAAGTAAGGTTTTTTATTTTTTTTTAATGTGAAAATGGCTCAAATTAAAACTCACAGTTGATGGGGCAGCCTGAATGGCTGTGGCCTGCTGTTCTTAACACAGCAGAGTGACAAGGAATGAGGTTCTGTGCTAGACGGTGCAGATTTGAGACACAAGGAAATGCGTTGTTAAATAGCCCTTGCTCCTTTTATTGGTACCATTTTTAATTCACTGGAATCAACAAGCATAAGGATTCCCAGTAGGTGTGGAAAGGAGGCATACTGTGCGTGCTATAAAGAAAATCGGTGGTGATCTATTTATTAATAAGTATATCGAAGACTGAAATCTCAGAAATGACATTGGTTGAATACCAATTGGGGTGAATGGTTACTCAATTTACATGAGAAAAAAAGGGGGTTTAATTTCTCCTCCCTCCCCTCTGGAAAGTGTTTTGGTGTGTGATAATAGCAAATACCACCCCCACCACCCCACAACTGCACTCTCACACACACTCAGCGCCCTGTGGCCTCAGGCACATCTGGTGACTAGGACTAGAGGGGATCAGCCCTCAGATTGTCTCTTCCCTTTTGGACTCGTCTTGAGGCTGGTGTGTCTGGAGGGCACAGAAATGTTCCTGTTTAAATCCAGGCTTGGGTATCTTTTTAAGTGTCCATACTAAGGAAAGAAAAACTTATCTTCAGGTACTCAGGATTCTCATCTTCTGAACCTTTCAGGTCTTTGTTTGCTGAGGATAATTATGCAGAATTTGTTTTTGCAGGTGATGACCCATAACTTACAAGAGCTATGCTGGACTTCTTTTTCAGGGAATGGGCATGATCAGAAACTTCACCTTTTACAAAACTGTGGGAATGACGCGTTAGAACAAACCATCAGTTCACTTGATTTTTTAAAAAAATAGTAAAACTTCTGTCCATGAGTGTTAAGCAAATATAATATATGGGTCCTGTCTTTTGGTGTTTGGAAAGGCTCACCAGCTAGTTATTCTTTTCTTACTAACCACTTTCAGATGCTAAAAGCAAGGGAGGTGGGGGAGGGATGGTAGGAATCAACATGTTTGATCCTGTATATAAAGATTTTTGTTTGTTTGTTTGAATTTCAGAATGCTAACCCTTATCCACCTAATCTAAGAACAAATAAATACCACCTGTGCCC
>CAUYRH010172438.1:0-32500 GCA_963574655.1 Perodicticus potto | reverse complement strand
CAGAAGGTAAACATAATAGATGTGAGGAAATTCTAGAGATTTATGAGGGTTTAGTTTTTTTGAAATGTACACTCTGTTTGGCTATGCAAGTACATAGCCACCGGTGGACTCTATGAATTGAAAATGTTATAAATGGGGCATCACTTACCCCTTGTTAAGAATAAGGTTTAGGAACAAAAGTTGTTTTCTGTGAGAATATTTAAATATTACATTGCTATTTAAAGATAGCAATGCAGTGGAGATGGAAAAAATAAGCCTTAAATTTCTAATCTTGGAATTTGATATAGATTCATTTTCCCTTGATTTGATATATTAAATTTTTATCTTTCTGTACCTCTGCTTTCCATTTATAATATTGGGAAACAACTGTATATCTGTAAAAAACATCCCAACAATATCAGACAACTTCTAATGAAGACTATTGACACTGCTGACATTCGGCATGATGTATTGCCAAAAAGGAAATTAAAAAGTACAAGCCATTATTCTAAAGACCATCAGTTTATGAAAATAGTTAATTCCACATCACTTTGTTGAGCATAAAAATGTCCCTTGCTGAAGGACAGAATATGTCTCTCATAATCATGATCGTTTCGTTGCTTGTTAAAATGATCCTTTAACTTTTTCAGGAACTCTGTAGATATTAATTAGTCAGCTTACATGCTATAAACATCTCAAGCACTAGAGTGCAAGTTGCTCTTCCATGCCAGGCATGTCTCTACATCTTTTCTTTTATATATGTCTTGCTACAAGAGGCCAGCACAGCATTAGCAGAAGAGCATAGAAAGGCCTTTTATTCCTGCCATTGTTTACTAGTGGGGTTGCCTGATGGAAGGGCTCATAATCATGGATGCAATTTTGTCATGGCCTCGTGAAATGGCATCATTTTCAAGGACTTACATAAATGATACCATGGATCTTATAGAGATAATTATTACTAAGAACATCATTTTAACCTGAATCATCTTCCAAAGAGTGCTGGAAAAGGGAGAAAGGTAGTCTTTTATCAAAGGCATGTTTTAATGAAAGCTCGTGTGACTTTGGAGATGAACAGCATTTGAAGTGTTATTGCAGGATGCATTTAAAATAAAAAGAATTTTGGTTGTTTTGCGATTTTGTTTTTCCTGAATTTTGATGCTCCAGAATGCTTCCAACCATAGCTTAATTACTAAAATTGAAATACTTACCATTTGAATATAAGCTTTGGAAGAATAA
This sequence comes from Perodicticus potto, assembly GCA_963574655.1. Classification (NCBI taxonomy): domain Eukaryota; kingdom Metazoa; phylum Chordata; class Mammalia; order Primates; family Lorisidae; genus Perodicticus; species Perodicticus potto. The sequence continues at coordinate 31,285 of CAUYRH010172438.1, read as the reverse complement.
CAGGTCTTAGTGTTGTTTTCTTTTTGTAAAAAAAGTATGTATTGATTTCTTTGTATCTCTCCCTATTCAGTGATATGGTGAGGTGAGGAAAAAATGAATGTTGCATTTCTGCAGCTTCTTGTATAATGTATATAAAATATGTGTGTACTTTAGAAACATTACAGTAACTTTGAGGATAATAGTAAAGCTAACATGTTTCAAAGCAGAGTATAAAATAGTCGTCATTGGAAAAACAACATTTAATTATTAATGAAACCAAGATACTACCTTGAAAGAAATATGGGCTTTTTTTTTTAGTTTGGTAATATTTTAAAACAGAGTAAATAATGCCTTTTCTTTTCTAACCCAAGTTACACAGGGCTTCCAATTCTTAACACAATAAACGCAAATAAATATGTTTTTAAAAATCTCAAATAAATTAAGCAACTGGGTATTTTCCATTTTTGTGAGCTTTATGTGCATTTTCATCTGTGGTTATTTTGAGGCAGAATTACTACCTAGCAATTTCCTCTTGTCTGTGAAAATAATGTATTAAAGATGAAGTAATGTAATGGTGGTAATCCAGCTTTTTAAAATAATCAGTCTCCTATGCATATAGTATTTATGTTATTGTCTGTGCAGGAGTTTTCTTTAACTATTCTTTATCTACCAAATTTCTTGTTTGACAAATGAGATTAGATTACCAAGTCACAGCTGTGTATGCTGGTTGATGTATTGCTCTAGGATGGATAATTCATAAAAGCCCAGTGTTATTTGAGGGTTAAATATTTTTTTAGATAGGAAAAAAATAAGGCTGCCTGCTAAATATTTTTTTTCATTTTTGTTATCTAAGTTTTACCAGGTTTAGACTAGTTATTGACTCAGTAAATGTAAAAAAAAATGTTGGTATACTGTCAATATTAATGTAGATGTCAAACCAACACTGATCCCTAATGTATGTAAGAGCAAGTATTTTTTTTACCTTGATACAGAAAGGCAGTCATGTGTGAGATTTAATATACATCCTAATCTGTCTTGTCATTGCTCCAGCCATGGGTGATGGGCTAATGTGTGGGCCGCCATTTTCTTTTTCTCCTCGAACAATGGAATAGATACTCATGAATGACAGTCAAGCTCCACTCTGTAATTATTTTGAGGACAGTTAGAATATATAGCAGGAATACTACAGGGTTACCTTTAGACTTAAAGTCTATGACTTATTTAAACATCCAAGCAGCCTGTAATTAATAAAAACAAGCATCCTTCAAAGGTCCATTCTTAGGCATAATGAGAAGTATTCCTCTAAAAATTAAAAAAAAAATTTTCATGTGAATTTTGATGTTTGAATGTGCTAAAATTCTGAATTGCTTTAGCACCTACTCTACCCCACCCCCGATTATTAGTATCTTAACAGAAAGTGGCAATACATATTCTAATTAGGCTTTTATATGCTTTTATGTTTTTTTCTATTTTTCATATACTTTTACTTGATCAGATTTGATGTCATTAAAATGACAACATTCAACAAAATAAAACTGAAATACACAACCCACGTTTAATATTAATTAGATCTCTTCATTTCTAATAAATGCAAATGTTTAAATTTGATGCTATCTTTTAACCTAGGATATACCTGATAACATTTTAATAAACTATGAAAATCCAGGCTAAGATACTTTTAATCATCTGGGCCAAAAATGTAATTGTTTTTACATACACTTATAATGCGAAGGTATATCCTTCCAGAGTAATTTTCTGTAGAAATGAAGAAAATTGTAATGTTTATGAAGCCATCCTGTACTGAGTCAAATGAACTTTATTCATATGGGGCAGCAACACAGTTGAAAGTCTGAATATTAATGAAAAGGATTTTATGATATTCTACATATTTTGAATATATTCTTTAAGTGTTGTCTGTCTACAGAAACTAAAGTAGCATTGTAGATCTTCACCCTAATGGAAATTGAAAACAGTGGTAAAATTTTGGCTGTAAGTGTTTGCCAGCAAATATTACCTTAAGAATAATTCCATGGGGGGGACCTCTATTTTTAGAATAAATGTTATAAATTTGCCTTCCTACTTAAGTTTCCTACAAGTGGCTCTTCTTTTCTGAGAATAGTAATATAAAGGCTAAATTGTTACCTTATGTTTTCATTGGGTAGGTTTGTGACCACTGACAGTTATAATTTACAAAAATTACAATGATTATAGACATTAACATACTTGACGGCAGCTATTATTTTTATTTGAAATACAAAGACTTTCAGTGGATACTGGACATTAAAACCTTGTCTATAGATGCCAAGTGAGGTGAGGAAGTGAGGCAATTATTCAAAGAATTTAGACTAAGACGGCATATTTTTCTCAATGATGTGGATAGTTTGCATGCAAATGGTTGTTTGGCTTGAATGTTCTCTAATTTCTTTGCATATTTCTTTGCTAGTAAACTGGTTATCTGTTACCAGTAAGTCAATTTAGATTTTGACTCTGAATATGAATTAGCTCACTGAGGATAATTACAAAAACAAATATTTATCTGTTCTTGATTCCCTCAGCCCCTGTAATTCTCTCAACAGTCCTATGATGCAGGTATGATTAGTATGCCTATTTTACAGATGAGGAAACTGATTTTTAGAGAGGTCAAGTTTATTTACAAGTTTATACAGTTTCATCATCCTAGTAATAGAGCTGCACTTGAAAAGCAGTCTGGCTCTAGAATTCATCTTATAACTACCTAGAAATTAATATTCTATAGGGAAAGAACATTTTGTGACAGAACTAAAAAAAAAGAAACCATTTCTGCGATAATCCCCAGATATCAAAAATTAAAGACAAAATTCTCTTTGTCATTCCCTTCTCTTTTCTCCACTAGCTGTCCTCCTTATCGGGGAAAACACTAACAATATACAGGATAGTTTCATGTGGAGTATCTGATAGATAGTTTGACATCAATGACTATGGATTTTACTTTTTGGATATTTGAGATAAAGAGATGATTGTGAGCCTAAAACACGTAATCCAAGCAAAAATTTTTTGAGGATATCACCTTTCATAAGACACAAAGTAATGTGATAAAGTAAATGGTAGTTACATCAGATGTGTCAAATTTTAAGTGTTGATATTTTAATAGAATCTGTAGTGTGTACTAGGTTTTATTTTAATATTCCCTGATAACTAAGCCTTCCAAAATAAGAAATATATATAGTATTTTATACTGTCAGCTAAGTTTTTATCTTGATTGATTGATTGATTGATTGAAACAAAGACTCACTCTGTCACCCGGGTTAGAATGCTGTGGTATCATCATAGCTCACTGTAGCCTCAGACTCCTGGGCTCAAGCTGTCCTTCCACCTCAACCTCTCATGTAGCTGGGACTACAGGTGTGCTACCACATCTAGCTAAGTTTTTCTATTTTTAGTAGAGATGGGGTCTTGCTTTTGTTCAGATTGATCTCAAACTCCTGAAATCAAGCTATCCTCCTGCCTCAGCCTCCTAGAGTACTAGAATTACAGGCATGAACCACTGAGCTCCAGTTTTTACTTAAAATGTAAAGATTAAGTCATTATTACAAAAAGTAAAAAAGAAAAAAAATTCCAACAATTGAGTTTCCAAAGGTGGAAATGATTGCTGTCATTTTCTAGGAAGATCAAATCTCTGTGGGTACTCATATCTGTAAACTCAGGGTTATACATTCTCTTTTCTCATAAGTAACAAAATCACTGTGTAGAATGTCCTTTATATGTATATATCCCATATTTTAACTCTTTCATATTGTTTTAGATTCAGCAAAGATTTAATGACTTCTTATTGGCATACTATTATATGAGTCCCCAACAAAAAAAAAGTCTTTGCATTGCAGTTTATAGTTTAAGGGTAAAATGGGTTGAATGTGATCAAGTGTTACAAGATGGGTAAAAACAGGGTTATAAGAACCTAGACAAAGTAGCTAATATATAAATCTAAAACAAAGTAGATTACTACAGGATAAAAGAACCTTGGAACATGGGCAGGTTTTCAAAGGCGAAGAGGGAAGTGATTAGGTAATGGTATTCCAGATGAAGTAAAACATGATAAGCAAATTCTGCACGTGTGAAAACCACAGGATGTGCTGGAGAGGTCAGTAGTACAGTTTGGCTGCGACACCAGGACATGTGATGAGGAAGCAAAATTGAAAAAGAATACGGAAACCATGAACCAGGCTTAGAAAAAGATAGTTGATGATGATGATATTGATGATAACAGACCTTTACCAATCTCTACATTCAAATCACTGTACTAAGTACTTTACATGTACAAGCTCAACCATTCCTTATAGTAATGGTAAGCAAGTGGTACCATCATGTTCCTCATTTTAGGAATGAAGAAATTAAGAATACTTTCAAGCTAAATAACTTGCCTGACAATTACTCAAATAGTAACTATCAGAAATCAAAGCGAACAAAGGAGTGTGGAGTCTCCTTAGTAAGGGAAGATGTTAGGCTGGACAACAGTGACTTAGTTGTCTCTAGTTAGGAAACCTTATTTCTTCCTTACTTTCTTCCCAATGTGAAACACATGTTCATAATCTTCTAGTCATCACTGAGTGTTGTCCGTATTTCCAGACCCATCATTTCTCCTTTCCTCAGCAATCCTCTGTATCTTTTCATTGGCTATCATTCCTTTCGCATTCCTCAAGACCTCAGCCGTATTGTTAAGCATCCCTCATCTGTGATCTTGCCGTATCATATAACTTGGCACTCAATTGCATATTGAATTTTATTGTTGATTATTAATTTATTTCTTCTGATCTTGCCTCTTGGCTCACAGTATATACTCCAATAATTTTTAATGTGTTTCCTGCTTCTCATATTTCTTCCATGCTGTTCAATTTACAGTAGAGATTCTGATGGTTTAACACTAATGGTCTCCTGGTTAGTTCTGGTTAAGTAGAGCCTGGACATCCAAATGCTGTTTTTGACTATTTGGCGACATATGCCAATGGACTAGTTGAAAACTGAGTTTCTCTTAAATCATTGCTGCTTCAGTCACCTACTATGAGATCTATACAATATCAAATCAAATAATCCCATTTTAGTATGAAGAGCCAGGTTTTTGGTTCTTTATATACAAAGGAATAAAGAAAATATTCAAAGTGAGGATCTGGGGTCTGGACCATGTGAAATAAATTATTTAACCTGATCTTGATTACTGAGCTGCTCAGTTTTTGATTGAACTGATCAGATTATTTTAGTTTACTGTCAGCATTGCCTTGATGATTAAATTGGATACTCTAATAAAATAATTCATGAAAACATTTATTTCACACCAGCATGTTATTTGGTCTTCTGGAAAGTTTACAACCAAAGTATTTATTTGTCATTATGTGGTAGACAAAGAAATCAGCTGGCTGATATTAAGTGACTTCCATTATTGCGTTGCTGTTGGCTCATGTAAGACTAAACTAACATATGATTGTAAAAGTCCTCAAAAGAGCAATCAAGCGTTTTGGCCAAAATCCACTCCTGGATGAGTGGGAATTAATATCAAAGAGTGCACCAACAGACTGTTTTGACTGTCTACAAGATGGTAAACAAACATTTTGGCTAAATTCCGTCTTTTGATTACGACATAATAGAGCAATTTGAAAGAAACATTTGTATGAAGTGCTCTAATGCGGAATCATTGAGCAAAATTACCAAAGATAATGAGTGAGCCTTAGACTATATCTGTGTTATGAGAAAACAATATTTTGCCAGGAAATAAATATGTGTGTATCATAGCACACAATTGTTTTTAGCTTTCTGCATTAATAAAGATAACTAAATGACTGCAGAATCTCATTTTCACTTTATGCTGTGAAGACAGTACATTTAGCATTTAACCAGTTTAAATTGATTTATACGGTCTAAGTCATCGTTTCAGGATCCACATAGATCTATGGGTCAAAATTATCTAGTTTATTCATCTCCATTAATCAAATTAGTTAGATAATTACCAAATCTCCATTTTAATTTGCGGATTTGAGGTCTGAATTATCTTGACTTGTTGGTGTAGGGTTTTGAAAGTTTAATTTCTGTGCTATTAGTGGAACTGAAAATAGTGTTAAATTGTTTTAGAAATAGTGCTCTGTTCCATTAGTGTCTTTGTAGCCTGTCATATAAATATGTAAATACATGTGCATATGCATTTAGAAAAAATAATTTTTCAAATTTTAATGCAGAACCGCATCTTCTGAGATATTACAGTCTGCTGTTTAAATAGGTATTTGAATTTCACTTAAAATGTGTAATATTTGAATGATTTTGTTTCAGATTTGATTTATGTGACATGGCAGCAACTTCTAAATGATTGTCTTTCTCCTTACTTTACTATTTATGTCAAAATTATGTGAGTTGTTCTATTGATACTTATCTATATTTGAATATTGGAAGGCCTGGAAAAATTGTTCTACATATCTGAATGTATTTTTATAAATTGTTCATATATAATTAAGTGGTTGAGAGTGTACAGTTTATAATAAAAGAGGTTCACAACTTTTTCTAATAATAGTAATTATTGATTGCTTAATCCGTGTCAGGCACAGTGACATACTTTAAATGTGTTAATTCATTTAACTTTATCACATCCAAACTGAGGAAAAAGTTATTTCTAGTTGTGATTTTCATCCTCAGAAATTGAGATACAGATATTAAATAATATAACAAAGTCATACATTGGGGAACTGATGGAGCTAGGGTTTTTATCTAACATAAATCACGTATGCCTAATTGTGATCAAGCATCACCATTATTATTATTAACGATACTCTTGAAAGGTTAACAAACTAAAGTACTCGCATTTAAAGAAAAAGACAAAATTAAGTCCTTCTTGAGCCATTACGTTTTTTTCAAAATTCTTGACATAAGGAAATGTTAGATTGACATTAAACTTTGATAATAGGGTTAAAATGAAAGCACTGACATGGTTTGTCTACTAATGAATCAAGTTTGAGCTTCTTTGAAAAAAATAAAATCTCTGCCTCCAAGTTTTGGGGACTTGTTGAATCAGTATGATTAGTTATCTTTCTCTTGACTATTGGTATTTTTAAACTATGTATACATTTTTATTTTATTTCTTTTTTGTAAAGTAAAGGACAGCCCCATTTTAAATCCAGCAGCATAATTCCCAAGTTATAATAATTCAGTTATAGAAGCTTGCTACCTTTTAGGTTCCCAGGGGCAAAGTTTGAGTTTCCAGCCAGCCAGCCTAGTGTGAGCACAGAGAATGTATTGCTGGGGTCTGCCTTGGTTGAGTAACAACCACTCAACCAGAGAAGAATTTTTAAAGGGGCCGGGAGGCCTATGTCTTGCAGTTTTCTTTTTGGTAGATTGTTTCTTACTAGAATTAAACCAGAAAACCCTAGATAAGTTCTTTTGCTTAAGATTTTATTCCAAATTGCAAAAAGAAAAGAAAAGAAAAGAAAAGAGAAGGAAAGAGAGAGAGAGAGAGAGAGAAAGAAAAAGAAAAAAAGAAAGAAAGAAAAGAGAAAAAAAGAAAGAAACAGAATGAAATACTGGTTAAAAATAGCACAAAAGAGTCTCAACTTTCTTTTTGAGCAAATATAAGTCTTTTCCTTTCTACTTAGTGGGGTCTTTTTTTGATCATCTAGGCAATTTTCAGAATTTTAAGAGCTGTAAGAATCATACTTTAATAAATGCTTTCTAGCACTGCCGAATCTGGCCACTTCGTGTGTCTGTTACACACCTTCACTGTTTATGTGGTGGACTGCAACATTAGATTTTTCAAAGAAAAACTGTCTGATCTGTTTAAGTAAATTTTGGGGGAAAGCTCTAGAATTCTTATGTTTTGTAGTAAAGAGTTTAGATTTTAATGTAGAAATCTGTTTAGATAAATGGTAAAATTTATATATGGTTTAGTAATGTATTTACAGGTAATATTAATACTATATCTACATTAATCATAGGACATATTTTATGTCCAGCTATCTTTACTACATTTCATTGTTGGGACATATCATTCTTAGTATCAAGTACTGAACTTATTTGAGAAGTACAGGGTGGCAGAGTAAGGAAGAAAAATCACTACACTCTATGAATATGTAGAAACAGGATTTTGATCTCAGTCTTACTATGACTGGGTAAAATCGCATAACGTCTTGGGAGTACCTGTAAAGTGCATGGTGTGGCATAAATTATCTCTAACCTCTAAAATCCTATGTGTAGTAATATTTTGCATGGATATTGCAATATACAAGATTCAATATGTATTCAAGTTGCACATTATATTATGAAACATTTATCTTTTTCTTTTTGAAACATTTATCTTTTGCACACAAACCCTATACCCCTGAATATACAGAATAGGCTGTATGAATGTGCATCAGGATCTTAATGTTTACCTGTTACTTGTACGGCTATGAAACTTTTAAGTCCACAGATAATAATTTTCAAATTTGAATTGTATTTTTTCAAGGGATTTGGGGCTTGGTTACAAAGTAGTAACTTTATACACACATTTGCTGTGGAAGTAGTTTTTAGAACCAAACACCTCCAAAACCTAAGTTGTGGTCGAACTTCAGCTGCTGCATTGTGAAAAGTGATTCTATAGTGTCAGAGCAACAAGAAATCCTGAGATAGACACAGTGTTGGTTCACGGCATGCAGATGTATCACTGGTGTGCAATTGGGGGAGAGGGGGGTGGATTCGTGCCAACAGACTTTACAGTTTTGAAGTAATTAGTAAGCTGTGCAGGTGTCTATTAAAACTAACTGACAATAAATCTTGGTTCTCTTCCGAATATTGCTTCAGTTTCTCAAGTTTTGTGCCTCAAGGGGCAAAAGAAAATGACTGCAAGATTAATTACCACAATGTTTTATTCCCAATAAGAAATTTAACAAAGTGTTCTCTCTTTTTTAAAAAATTCATTATTCGTGGCGTTATTAATACAACCACTAATAAAGAGCACAGGGTAATCATTCTGGAAGACCACTGGGCCTGATGACATGTTTCTTGGTGAAAGGAAGGTCTAACGTTGGAAAGAACCTTAAGCAAACAGTGCTTTGGCTTGTCGGAAGTTATTTATCCCAGGGAGCTGTGTGATGCCGATTTCTTCTTTAGAGCATGCTAGGAATACCAAGGTTGTAACAAGGTGCCTAGGGCTCTATTGTCCATAGGTTCTTAAGTAGAGTAACTAATTGCAGGTAAACTTAACCACAGAGTGACATTTTTCCTAGCTTCTCCATCTGCTCTTTTTTGACACCCCTGCCATTAACTGTCATTTTCCTTTAAATATACGGTGAATCTGAAAGGCCAGCTCTACATCACATCATTTCAGATTAGGGGCAGTTCCTTTGAGTTGAGCACTGTTTAGGTGTCAGAAAGAAGTCCCTGACCTCTCTGGAACCACATTGCCGCAGGGCCTTAATTAGCACTGACTCCAGCCATTACTGAAGAGAGCACAAAGGAGAACACATCATTTTTCTACTGAGGAAGTTAGTGTCTGACCTAATAACTTGTCCAGACTGGCAGGACACTGTAACCATACAATAACAATGGGCATTACTCGGCTGCTTCCACCTCATGTGAAGCATAGAATGGGGCACAGAATGAGAAGGGATTATAGTTACCTCCCAAGGAACGTGTTTAGTTTCCTCTGCCTTTTATTAGGAACGAAGTAGGGATAGCCTTTAAGAAAAAAGAAAAAAAAAAGCAATATTGAAGGTGGCATATATAAAGATTTTCTCAAATACCTGTATCTAAAATTATTTTAAATCATTCCATATGAATCTGTATATGTGTTGATTTATCAAATAATTCTTAAAGAGATTTTTCTTCCTGCAAGAACAGTTATTAAAAGTGAAAGAAATTATTTTGACATTAAAAATCCCTACTTGATTGCAAATTATAAACAGAATGAAGTCTTCGATGAAAAGTCCAATCTCTAAAAAGTACACTTGTTTTCTGAAACGTACATTGATTTGCTTTTAGCTGTCTGTAAGTCCAACAGATGAATTTGGAGTGGAGTATATTGGCTACTGTAAAAATGATTTAAGTTTACCTGCCTTTTCTAAGATTAGAAGCCACAAAACACAATTTAGTATACTTGGCATTTTTGGTGGATTCATTTAAAGGAATAGTCATATAAAAGGTTATTAAAAAGAGGTTGGCCTGGAATTTCACTGTGTTCCTTTCTCTTTTTCATTCCTTTTCTTTTCTTTCCATCTCTTTTTATTTTTCCTTTTTCCCCTTCTATATTTTTTTTAAAAATAATAATCATGGTACTATTATGAAGATTAACATGAGTGAAGAATCCACTGCACACTTAAATAAAGCAATAAATTAGGAGAAAAATGGGGGTGATATGTATGACTTATGAGTTTTAAGACTACTTTGATTAGGGAAGCTCTTTAAAAGTCACTCTTGAAGTAATTAATGTACTTCGCTTAAAATTGATCCTCATGAATAGGAAAACCTGACCTGAGGCCCACTGGGTCATAAACCTAACCAGCATTTTAAGTATTTTATCGTAACAGAACTTTCTCCTCCATTACAGTGATATCTATCTTCTATTAAAAGTACATCATTTCAAAAGGTTATGATTCAGCTATAAATACTTACATGGAATTGAAATTGTCATGGAAAGACTCAAATTTAAGCATCTCTTTCTATTAATTGTATAAATAATTTTTTGAGTTGGAAATACTTTTGTACAGCAGTAGCTGAAAGGTTAGAATTTTCTACAGCCCTGTTAAGATTAATGCATGCATTTTCAGATTTTTCAGTGGAAATTATACAGAGTTTTTTGTTGTTGCTGTTCTGGTGTGAGACTTTGTCATCAGGTTCTCATACATCTCACACGCGAAGAGGTTCACACACATAGAACCCGGAAAACGTACTTTGGAGAGATCTCTTTCGTTGCCAGCCGCATGTTTGTTTTACTCGGTGGCAGCATATCCTCTGTTGTTACAACTTGTAGAGCCCAAGAACAGCAATGGAAACAGAACAATGAACTGTAACTCCTCTGTACCCTAACTGGAAATGTTTTCTACGTAGGAGACCATAATTGTTCTCTCTTTTTTAAGCTCAATTCTCGTCATTCTTTTTTGCCTTTTAAGAACCAAATTTCTGGGCAGTGCTTGTGGCTCAGTGAGTAGAGCACCGGCCTCATAGACCGAGGGTGGCAGGTTCGAACCTAGCCCCGGCCAGACTGCCCCCCCAAAATAGCTGGCATTGTGGCGGCCGCCTGTAGTCCCAGCTACTCAGGAGGCTGAGGCAAGAGAATCGCCTAAGCCCCAGAGTTGGAGGTTGCTGTGAGCTGTGATGCCACAGCACTCTACTAAGGGCGACATAGTGAGACTCTTTCTTTACAAAAAAAAACAAAAAATCCCCCAAATTTCTGGGGCCAGGCGCAGTGGCTCATACCTGTAATCCTAGCACTCTGAGAGGCAGAGGCAGGTGGATCAACTGAGCTCATGGGTTGAAGACCAGACTTAGCAAGAGCAAGCCCCGTAGGGTGGTGCCTGTGGCTCAAAGGAGTACCGAGCCAGCCCTGCAGGTGGCGGGTTCAAACCCAGCCCCAGCCAAAAACTACAAAAAAAGAGCAAGCCCCATCTCTAAAAATAGCCAGGCGTTGTGGCGGGTGCCTGTAGTCCTAGCTACTCGGGAGACTGAGGCAGAAGAATTGCTTAAGCCCAAGAGTTTGAGGTTTCTGTGAGTTATGATGCCACGGCAGTCTACCGGGGGTGACAAAGTGAGACTCCGTCTCAAAAACAAACAAACAAAAGAATTTCTGGTTTAACTTAAGTACAAACACTCCACTAAAAAAAAAAACCTAAACGTAGGCTTATAGTTTTGCATAAAGATAATCTTTTAATATATTTTACATGATTATATAACTAGCAAAAAATCCTGTCAGAATTCTTTAAGCCTAGTTAAAATAGAAAGAGAGAAAGTGGCTGGCCTGTCATTATTTTCTATAGTGGACAAATCAAGTCTCTCTGCAGTTGAAGGCCATTGCAGTAGACATTTACACAATCAAATTGTCTCTGGACCAGATGTCAGCCTGCCAGGAGAGAGTCAAGTACAAAGTAGCAGCTTCCTCCAGGAGAAATCACGGAAGTAGTCTCCTCAAGTCTCAGGGAAAATGGAAGACAAGATGCAACCCCCAGGTGTTTCATTCCTTATTTCTCTTCTGTCATTGCACCTGATCATGGAAGGACAAATAATTACATAAAAAGCAATGAAAATCTGAGTTTGGAAAATAAAGACTTCTTTTCATCTGACAATGTAGGTAAAAAGGTAAAATATTAATGTTGCCACAGAAAAGAATAGCTATGTTAATTTTGAGTTTTCTTTATCTTTATAACAAAAATGATTCCAGTATTCAGCCAGCATGGGTTGCATTACTGCCTGTAGTCTCAGCTACACAGGAAGCTGAGGCTGATCACTCCAGGACAGGAGTTTGGGGCTGCAGATCATGCTGGGGAATAGCCACTGCACTGTAGCCTGGACAACATAGCTAGACCCCATCTGTACTGAAACAAGAAATGATTCAGATATTTAAAGTGATGGACTAGTCTCTGTCATCTAAACTCCCCCAGATTATTTAATCCCTGCTTGTTTTGTTAGTTACAGGTTTATTATTTGATTTTCATGAAATGCAAACTAAGGGTTATTCTAAGTATCATTGTGAAAACTGTTAAAGCAGATGTTTTATCACAAGTACTATATTGGGGAAATAAAGAGTCAAAGGAATAGGTTGTAGAAGGCCAAAACTCTTAGAGAGTTTTCCACAGGAAAAGGAGAAAGACATTAATTTATAGAAAGGAAGTTTGGAAATCATCATGGACTTGTCAGTCTGTGAGACTAAATTCTGAAGTTAGGATAGGGTAGGCAAGCACATCCACTGATTGGAGCATACAGGTTATATTGAGAAATAATGAAAATGATTTTGAAAAATAGAAATTTTATAGAAATTCTATCACTTTATGCAGCTTAGGTGAGACAACTATTTTATGCAGGTTATATTTATAGACATTGTATTATTTTATAACAGAGAGGATATAGCTGATTGCCATTTCAATAGATACAGATAAATAGATAGATATGCACTAACACTTTGTAGGAACTGGGATTTATTCATTCTGATGTAACTTGAAGGAAATACCTTTCTGGTAAACTCTTGAGTGTAGCAATAAAATCTATATTTTTGATCTTTTATTAAAGATATAAATTGTCTGCTGAGATCAAGACCTGTCCTTGGGGGTTTTGAATGTATGCCAGGGTTTGTCTTGTATTTTTAATTCCCGTGATTGCCACACTTTTAACCTGGGCTTTGGGGTGGTGGAGGTGAGCAAGGGCATAGTACACAGATATGCCGTAATGCTTATGTGGTGAGCCCTGCCTGGAAGAGCTAGATCAACTGTAATTATCTCACCACACTGCCCTGGAGGGGCTGAAAACCAGATCCCTTGGTAGGTTTGAAAATGTAAAGTGTCCAATTTCTAATTTATAACTTAAGGAAAAAAAAGAGTTATTACCACTCCTCCTGATAATGTTTCCGTAACTAAGGAAAGGACAGACTGTTTTCCACACTGTGAAGTCTGATAAATATAGAAGGTTGTTTTTGTTATTTTTGTTTTCTGAATTCCATCCTATCCATCTTTTTCATATGACTCCCTACGCTGGTTCATTGAATGTTATCTAACAAAAGCCAATGTGTGACTGTGTCTTGATAACACTGGGGAAAAAAAGTCAAAACAAAACCAAACCCGAGTCTCCTCTGATTTAAAGTGATATATCTAGGACTGTTTAGCCAGGTGGCAACCAGAGAAACTATACCCATAGCATCTGAGTCATTTAGGCACTTAAGACAAGACCAGCCAGGCCAGCTACTTTGTCACATATTCAGTCCATGTATGGCTCGTGAATATGGCTTATCCTAGCAGCAGTATCAGTGGTTTTCCACAGTTTAGTCAGATTTGGAAATTGAAAACTCACTCCATCGGGCCTAATGCATGAATTTGGAAATGACGTTTTCCAGACATGTTTTCTTTAAAATATTGTTGGTCTCTCTGATAAATGGGTAGTTTTTAGAAAACCGCTGATAAACCTACAAAAAGATTCCATTTATATAACCATGAGGTCATGTCATAAACAATCCAGATTCTGAAAATCAAAGATAAGCATGAAACGCCTCTTCTACACTTGGACCTGGGTACTGGTTTTTCAATGACATTATGGGGTAAAAGTGGCCGATGGGCAACCCTTATTGTGACATCATCACCCCAGTGTTTGTTGTTGTGTGAGTAGTGTGTTTTCTCAAAAGCACAGATTAGTTTTAAGGAACATCTAGTTATAAACAATATTTAGTCAGCCTTTTAACTTACTTTAATCAACTTGTTCTGCTGAACAAGGTATAGAATTGATAGCTACTATTGATTGGATGTAGCATTACCTAATCTTCACTAAATGTAGGAAGCTTTTCAGATTTAGAAAGGTGGCAGAAAATGTCTAGTAATGATGCTGCTGGGAATTCAAGCTCAATACTGTGGTCAGTGTAAAAGTGATGTAACTATAAGAGGTATTTTATTATAAGCCTGTCGGTTTTACTAAATGTTTGACCTGGTGTAATTTGTGGAGTTTTGGTTTGTGTGTGTGTGTGTGTGTGTGTGTGTGTGTGTAAGATTAGTGTATTTAGCACATATTTCTATATTTTAGTCATTTAAGATGTTATCAGTAATCGTTTCTGTTAATAGCAATGTGTTGCCATCTTTTTATGATAGGAAGTTAGTATTGAAACCTTAAGAATTTACAGATAAAAAAGAATCTAGCATCATAGAATAAAAGGAAGATTGCGTTAGGAATTCAGTACAGAGGAAGGGTACACAAAATCATTACTAAAACAGATATGAACATGACCTTCTCTGTGGTTCAGTAATTATCCTAGTCCACACTATGGTGTATGTATCGTGATTTTCCTTTTTTCTCTTTGTTTTCATTTTTATCTGGGTACTTCACTGGTGAGTAATTGCTAAAGGGAACCCATTATGCAAGGCGAGCATTCAGTTTGCAAGTGAATTTGCTTGTAGCTATTGCCACATTTGAACCTCACTAATGTATGTAAATTAAAAACTCTGGTATTCAGAATTGCTCCTGTTTGAAATAAAAACAGAATCTGATCATTACAATCTGCAAGCCAGGTATTATCACTGGACTAGTGAGCCGCTGATGATAAATTGTACTGAATAGCTTGTGGATAGAATATTTTATCTCAGTTCTCTATCACACAGCACTGCATAAAATAAGAATGATTCATCAAGCATGAGAGCTGCTGGTTTATGAAATTCATTGCTCACGGCAAGTGTATTTTTTAAAATTCAAAAGACAAAGCAACTCACAGGGGTTATTTAGTAATCAGTGTGAATTACTTCTAGGTATAAACCTTAGTGGAAAGGAATTAAAAATACATTTGCTGTACAGGAAGCATTATTGCAAGCAGGGATATAATTTGACGACTTCCCATCTAAGAGCCTTATTTTGACCACATTTGATTTGGATGCCATCTCGTCTTTGTAAAATCAAAATTGCATAATCCAGTGTAATGGAATCATACATCGACTAAGACAGTGTCATACTTAGAGCAGGCACAGCCGTATCACCCACTTCTCTCTACCCTTTCGCCTGCAGAGGGTATTTTGTTTATTCAAAAGGACATGTAAAAAGGAGAGGCACAACATATAGTCATCTTTCTTTCATATTTACAATAAGAATGTTTCATTTCTTCTTGTGTATTGATGTCCCAAGGCAATGTTCCAAATGAAAAGATAATAACTTATGAAGAAGTGTCAAAAACTAATTAAGTTTTGTAACTTGTTTTTCCCTCGCACAGGGTATATTTTTCATCACACTGTCCAGTCACATGCTGAGATCCTTGCTAACATTATCACATGCCAGTCACACCAAGTCTCAGTGGTGCCTCTCCTTCTGTCATTATTTTCAGCATCAATTAATTTTCTTCTGACCTCGCCTTTAGAGAATGTAGCAGAGTATTATCAGCACATGCTTTGCAGTCTATTTGGAAGGCATTAGGCCACTGTGTGCATTCAAAAATGGAGTCAACCAAACATTATATTTTCTCACCTGCAGGGTTGCCTAGTAACCTGAATTAAGGATTTTCACCAAGCCTTCAAGACAAATAAACACGACTGGAAGGCGGGTTGACCCAGGTGGGAGAGGCAGACCTATTGATGGAGATCAGAATTTTGAACGAGCCAATAGAAAACAAAAGTCCTTATTAGCATTCATTGTGGAAACAGTTTCCATACCTAAATAAATCTGTTTCACTAGGCTAAGCAAACACTCAAGAATGGGATTCTCTCGCAAACATTTTCGAGTGGTGATTAAGCAATATTTTGATTTTCCCCTTCGTTTCACTAACTCTTTCAGGCCTAGAGTGTACTATTTCTATTTCTTTAATGAAGTATGGATTGTTTGTAAAAATATTAAGACACGCCCTAGAAACACTTCCTCCTTGTGGTGTGAACATCAGTTCAGGGAACATTTTCTTGCCTCATGCCATGCACTGTCTAATTACATATGCTGCCTCCAAACCTCCCACGTTCATTCAGCTTTCACTGGATCACTGCAAAGAGCCAGGTTCCTAGTTTGGTGTGTTGCTTTTGAAAAGAAAGATTAGTGTGTTCTGTACAAGTGACCATTAGCCTTTGTAACACTGTTGCAGTTTGTCCTTGACGTGTTGGATGCCTTCAGAGGGAGTATGCACGTGTGTTTGTGTGTGTGTTGTGGGGAGGGGTGAAGAGGGTGGGGGAAGGGGCAGCTTCTCCTGAAAGGTACAAAGTGAAGGCGTCGCACAATTAGGATGTTGGCACATCCTGACAGTCCTCTGCAAATGATGGTGTCAGGCCACAGAGGGGCTGAGCGTGGCAGAAGTGACATTCACCCCAGCAAGATGGAAATAAACGCCCTGTTTGATAAGAGAAAACAGACAATTTATGTCCACCCTGAAGAGTTACCAGCTAGTGAGCCATTCCTATGGGTCAAGTGCTGCATTTGCATTTTGATGGGATGTTATCAAGTAATTAATGCACCAGTCAGGATTTATTACCTCAGGAGCGAACTGAAAGGTTCATTACAAAATCGGTTTCACTTGAAGATAGGCATTTCCTCAGAGTTAGCTTTTGACATGTTGTTCCTCGCTCTCTCTGCCCGTGGCAGCCATGGTAGAAGGCCAGTGAGGTGAAATTCATTGCTTAATAAGGGCATTCACTTTGGGTATTCTTGTGATAATAAATGTATACATCAAGGCCGCACTGCCTTGTCAGTTTAATTGCTTCTTGTGCTTCTTAACAAGCCAATTTTAATCAGTCTGGACCACGTTATGAATAATTTAAGGATCAGCAGACTTCACGCTTAATAAGATGTACTAGATTATAAAACTTAAGTGCACTGTTTATAGAAAGCATGCAAAACACTTTAAGTTTTTATTAGCAGCAAGGAAAAAACAAGCAGTGAGTTATTCTAACATTTGCAGTTTGCGAGCAACAGCTGTGTTTCTTAATGCTGTAACCCCCTCCACTTTTGTTGAAGGCCACAGTTCGGCCTCTCGAGCCTTCTAAGCCTTGGTGAGACATAATGGGAAATTTGAGCAGGCTATGAGATTAAAGCTCCCAATCGATGGCCAACCAGCAATTGTCATTTTAGAAAACATTCTTTTATCTTTTTAAATGCAAAACAGACCTTATTTTAAAACAGTTTCCTTTGGCCAAAATTACCTTTTTGTTGTTGTTGTTCTGTGGCACACATGAATTTTGAACTTAATTGAGTCGAGAGAATGGACGCTGAGCCTTCTAACTTTTCTTAATAAAAGAGAAATAGAAAGATGTCTCCTTTCTCTCACAGTGCATTTGTCATTCAGAGCTGACTTGAAATAATGCTTATGCAAGATGTAGTTTATTGTGAAAATCCAACCAAAAGGTTCAGCCTTAAAAGAGAAAAGCGGGAATGTATAAAATTAGAAGTATGAACAAATCTCCTTAAGGTTATTAAGATTTCTGCGTTTAATAAATATTGTTTGATTTAAAAGGACCGTTTAACCTTATTGTTTTAAAAGAACTCTTTGCCCTCCATTTTCCCTCCACATTTGAGGGCTCTAAGTCGTCCACAGAGCAATGCATCACTCCGTCTATGACATCTAATAAAGGCCTATTGCAAGCATTAGAACCAGGTGCTTCAACCATTTTCTTTTCTGCTCCTAGCCTATTGTTCTCTTCCCACAGAAACAGAAAGAATTCCATTTGGGCCAGCTTCATTTTCATCACTTTTATTTAAATCGAGACACATTCTAATAACCACGTACTTTCATTTGGCGTGGCTGTAAATAGCCAAACGTATGTGCGCGTGGGAGTGTGCTCATATTGATTGAACGAGGACCCACACGATTATGTATGTTGGGGAAAAAAGAAACAGTGCATTTTTAATAATCTGCTGAGGTATTAAAAGAAGGCTATTGTGGAAGATGAATTTGTGAGTCAAAAATATGCATGGCAGTAAATGAAAAACAACTCCAAACCTATCTCTCCACCTCTAGCTGGACCATCATACTCCTTTGTTCTTGTGCAGGTTAATAGAGATTGAGGAGACGGGCAGAGGAAAAGCAGTGCAATTTTCTGCTATTTAAGCTTGGCGAAATGGCACTCTTCAGGAAGCAGGAAAAAGTATGAAAGCGTAATAGGCATTTTAAAAGTAGAAGTCCATATAGCTGCTTGAGGGATTCTCAGATTTAGGCATGCATAGAATCGCGAATGAGATAATCAGCATTGTGAAATTGAAACCTGTCTGCTGCCCGCTGCTGCGCCTCCTTCTTTCAGTGGAGTGATTTGTAACACTCATCTTCTTCAGGCAAGGCAGCCTTCAAGATTATCCAGAACTGTCAATAGTAATTGCCAAAGTATTTTATTACCTACAGAAAATCAAAGGAATTTTATAACCAACAGTTATCAAGTTTCAATACACGGTATAAAGAGAGCAATTTTAGTTGGAATACTATCGTGTTTGGCTTGCTTTAATGTTCTTGAGACAATTCCTGTGCAACCATCTACAACGTTCACTGTATTCAAGCTAGAGGCAAGAATACGCATATGTACTTGCAGCATAAAAAAAATTACATAATGCCTACAAGCTTCTGCAAGCAAGTGGTTTTTAATTGCCATACAAACTCTGCCTCAGCTAATTACTTCTGAAAAGAAAGAGGGTTTTGTGAAACTCAAGATGACATTTGAAGTTCTTCCATTAAAGAAATATGGCTTAACTGGGACATTCCCTATATGATATGGTATAAAATATGCTTCTGAGTTATCAAATATGACTTTACAAACTTTGCAATTAAAACAAATGGTTACAGAGTGCACAAAAGTGGACTTTTGCACAATCTTGAATTCAAAATTAATCAGCTTTAGGCTTTGGATTATTTTTATACTATTGGGACAGACACTTTCAGATACCTATTTATTTTTTGAGAGTCACTATGTTTTTCAAAAGAATCGGAAAACATTCCCTACAAACCTATTCCTACATTGGGATTCTTACCTTGGAATGTAATGCCCTTATTACGTAAGGGAAAATAATAAGAGAGTCGTTATGTCTAATGGTACTTCCTTAGATTTGAAGTCCTAGTCCACAAAGTAAGGCCAAAGAAGGCTTTTGTATCCTTTAGTGACTCTGAGACTGAAAAGTGTGATATTTTCTATGCTAGCACATTTTTCACTAATTCCTGTCAGCACACTTGAGCTGTGGACCAACAGTAAGCAGTATCCATTTAACAGTAAAGACACAAGTTTACTTTAAGATATTTATGAGCAAGAGAAATTTCTCTGTCTAGTACTGAAAGAAAAGTCCAGACTTTTATTTTGGAAGAATGTGAATCAATGTGTGTGTGTGTTTGTGAGGTAGGGAGGGAGGGTGGTGCATGCAACAGCTCTTTTCATGTTTAAAAATTAGTATTAACATGGACTTAGAAGTAAACAGAACTTTAATATTTATCTTTCTAAAGTACATTTATATAATTATGGTAACTACACTTCTTTGAAAATATTTATTTACACTAATTATTCCTAATTGGACCCCAAGTAGGTCTTTTCTTATAGAGTAAGAATCACAGAGTGATAAATTCCTAAGAGTAGTTGCACTTATCTTCAGCTGGATTACTTCTAAAAAAGTATCAATATCAAATAAATATTATTTCATTTACCTAGAAATATACTTCGTTTAATATAAGCTACAATTTCAGAATCCAAAGTCAGTATAATGAGAGAAAATAAACAAGAATCCTATAAACCAGCAGACATTGCAAGGAGTCTCTTTGCCCCATTATGCTTCCTTTAGTTGTAAATAAAAACCTGGTTGGACAATATACCAATGAAAAGATGGTAAATATATCTCATTTATGAAGAAATAAATGATGACATGTATTTTATATTCACATTAATAATCATACAAAATTGATATACTCCAGATTTTGAAACAGTATTTCTGTTGCAACATTTGATCATAAATCAGATTTAGAATTTTTACATTAAGTTCAGCAATTTTTTTTAAGTGTCTGAGAAAATACTCACCTCAAAATGAAACAAGGTATCCAAGATGGTTTCCCTTTGATGTTTCCACAATATTAGAAAATATTAAAATGCCTTACTCCTGCCACAGTAAAATATATTTTATGAAAGGAAGGCTGTAGCTGTGTGAAGTCATGATTGATTTAACATCAGGTAATTTGGAAAGTGAGGAAACTAATGGGAACAACCTGAGTAAAGCAATCAAGGGTTTTCCACCGTAGAGCAGAATGCAACACAATGTCCGAAATGTAGTTTTTAAATGTCAATCATGCTTTTAATTTTGAATTTAAAAACTGTGTAAGACAGTGTGTACTAAGTGACTTTCAAATTTCTAATCACAGGGGAATTTAAATAGCTTACTGCACATTGAATATTTTTTAAAAATAGAGGAGGCCTAAGATATTAAGGAATCAAAGCTTTTTTAGTGAATACCATAAATACCAAGAGACAAATACTTCCATTTAAAACACATTATCCTTCTGGACTCAATAAGCAAATCTAGATCCTGCAGAAAAGGAGAAAAAAATATTACCATTTTCACCAGCTTTTCAAACATATGCCTTTAAAAAGAATTTGCCCTGGTTCTGCACAAGCGCTCGAGCAGCATGGAGACTTCACCAAGTGCAGTTTATGAACATGGAAGGGAGAAATTAATGAATTATGTTTGTTGATTTGGGGTTACCTTTAAATATTTATTTATTTAACCAGTCCACTGGAAGGTTTAAAGTCGGCTTAGGTGAGGTGAGAGGTCAGGGAGAAATTCCACAGCTGCATTTGCGGAGAACGATGCCTCCTCGTGTAGCCTGAGCCCTGGAAAGTGAACTGTTGCTGTGCTGTTCACTCACTCGGTCGGATCGAAGCACAGCTCAATAGCATTAAACTAGCCCCTGTTTGAGAGATTTGTCTTACAAAACCCTGAAAACTGCTCTGAACATGCATACATTGATTTCGTTGCTGGAATCTCCTGAGCTTTGATGAAAAGGCAGCCTCCACATGCAGGTGAAAGGGGTTTACCTCTTCAATATTAAAAAGAGAAGATTAAGGATTTTTGTTCCAC
This sequence comes from Perodicticus potto, assembly GCA_963574655.1. NCBI lineage: Eukaryota > Metazoa > Chordata > Mammalia > Primates > Lorisidae > Perodicticus > Perodicticus potto. The sequence continues at coordinate 9,640 of CAUYRH010172438.1, read as the reverse complement.
TAAGGCTGAACTAATCAGTGGCATACAAAGGTAAGAAAGTAGGCCTCACGCCTAACGCTGCCTGATTTTCTGTGGTTGAACAAGAAGTTAAAAATCCCCCACGTGACCTTCTATGTACTGTAGCTTACTGGTGTTCCATTTTGCACAGCTAATCAAACCGCATACAGCGCATGACCAAATTTTTCCCCCATATTTTACAGGAGCTAGTTCCCGACACTAGTAAGGAATATTCACTTTAAGTATAATGTGAAAAATGAGGTTGTTGTAAAGGATAGAGGAAAAAAAAATCTTAAAGGAAACCAGATCACAAAGGACGACCCGATTTAGTATTCACCGAAGATGTATAGCCATTTCCATTTTTGGTATTAAGTTTAAATCTATCATGTTTACTTCCTCCTTTGAAGCAGACAATAATGATTTTTGTAAATTTCTGGCTTTTTCTCTACAGAGTAAGAATGATCATTTGAGCTGAGCAGAGCATACTTGGCATTCGTCCTTGGTGTGAATGATACTTAAGAATTTTTTTTTTCCTAGTCAAAGATTACATGCAACTTTACTTTTTTTTTTTTATATATAAGCATCAGAGGATTACAATGTCCTTAGATAGTTTGCACACATCATTTCTCAGCAGGGAATTCCAGAAGGAAATGAATGCGCCTCTTCTACAAGAAGAACAATTTTACACCCTGTAGCACTAATTCCTGTAATTATTTGTGTCCGTCTTAGCCATGATTTGGGTAAAGTGATATGAAACCTTTCTGAAATTATGGTGTAAGTAAGCCTTTAGGGGGAAAAAAGGTTTAAATAAACTAGCCATGCTGTGAGATTTCATATATTGTAAGATATCTGAAAATGTAACAAATTTATCTAGCATCAAGTCTTATCAACCGTGTCTTTGATCTATTGTAAAAAAGAAAAAATACAATAATGATCCTGACACAAACACTATGGAGGCAGATCAAGCTAGATAAGAGAATTTCAGAAGTTAGATAACCCTCATTTCCCACCTTTATAGGAATCACGGTTTGCCTTTCAGGCATGTATTACCCACAGTTTCTCCTGGCCCACTCAGCGTGGTTCGTCATCTTCAAGCAGATCTCCTTTTCCATCACTGCTAAATTACAACATCCCACTCAAATAACACGTAGTGTGATGATCCAAAAGACAAGATTCCTAGCTCCAAACCATTTGATGTCCTGTGTCATTAAGATGATAACGAGTGAATGCAGAGCGAAGATGAGAGGGCCACGTGGAATTCCTGAGATCGCACCAGTGAACTACGGGTACAGACTCGGCGTTATTCTTACTAAAGTAGTGAACATTCTCCAAAGCTTGCTTGCAAGATTGGTGTGTTCAATTAGTTTGGTATAGATAAAATAAGATTAATGACACAGAAAGAAATCTTAGCAGTTTTTTTTTTTTTTTTTTTTTTTTAGGATGTGTAAAGCTGGCTGAGGTGATAATCATTTATTTTATGGGACAGAGTAGATATTTTGGTTAGGGCTACTGCACAGATATTTTTAGTTAGTTCCATACGCTCTCTTTTTTAACAGTAAAATTGACAATTTGTAGTTTTCAAGAGATTGGAAGAATGAAACTTACTTGTAATTAGTTTTGTTACATGGACTTACAGCTTGAATCTTAAATTCACCCTCCACCCCCCATAGAGACGTATAGTCATTTCCAAGTGACCCCAGAGTTCCTAAAAAGAGGTTACATATTGGGGTATCATTTAAACCTTTTTTTTTTTTTTTTTTTTGGTCCTTGCAAGCCAATCCATAAAGATGCCTTTTCCACCTCTTTGATGTGATAAGGAAGTGTTAAATCCAAGTGGAACCCCCTATGGAGGTGTCTTGGGACTGAACAGTGCTGAAGCCAAGCCAATTGTTACTCCTGGGAGAGCGTTTGGATGAGAGCCACACCTTTCTGTGCCACATGCTATCACTTAATTAGTATCATCTTCGGATACATACTTCTCAGTACATACAATCATTATATTCCAAATACTGTTACACCAGTATTATGTGATTAAACTATTTTGAAGGAAGGATTTCTTGTATTTGGACATTTGCACCTCTGTTGTTTTTTGTTGTTTGTTTGTTTGTTTATTTGTTTACTTCTACCCATTCCAATATTTTCTTACAAGTTCAGGGTAAATCTAAAACCACAAGTGATAATAACACAATCTCCAAAGACAATGGTTCATAGATACAAACTAAAGGCTAATCTTTGATGTTACAGAAAACATCTTTTGTATCCATAGTGGATATCATGAGCGAATGAAGATTATCAGTAAGTATAAAAATGTTGCTCATTTAAGAAAAAATTTGCAATGATTAAAAATACATTCTGTATAAGAGAAATTAGATTGGCAGTGCACTCTCTCTTACCACGAATTACATGTCAGTAAATGAGTAGGGGATTTCTGTTTAAGGTAGCTTCTATTTCATACAGACAGCTCTGCACAGTAAAGAATATGATGAGGAAGGGACCAATAGACTATAAAAGATGTAGAATTAGCTGGGGGTAGTATCATCTTAAACCACAAAGCAACACCTATAGTTTTGAATTTCTGAAAAAGAGTAACACTGTCACACGTACTACAGTCAGAAGTGTTGGAGACTCAGTTCTGTTAAGATGCCAGTCCCCATGGAGATCATTTGATTTTATTTTCCTGATATAATATTAGAAATTGTAGTAGAATATTTATAATCAATGCCCTCTTCTGGATAGCGTTCTCCTTCCGTAACAATAAAGGCACAACAAATAGGTGGATAGTTATGGCCTTGAAATACATGGATAGATCTTATCTGTGCACGTTTTAACTTATTCACCCATTTTATCTAATAGTTTGATTTTATGTATCAGCTTTACTTTTCATGAAAACCTTGAAAAAAATTATAAAATGTAGCAACTGGCAAATCATCAAAATAATACAGCATAGCCTTGTGTGGTTCCCTTGCAATATTGTTGAATAAATATGGCCTTAAACACACATATATATTATAGCCAATGGGAAATGCAATGATTGTCTTTTAAAAAAATTCCATAAACTGTTGTTTTTAGTTACCATTGATTATAATATAACCAGTATATATGCAAGTTAGTGATCTTGTTAGTCAACAGAATCTATTAGATTTTACTAGTCAACTGTTCAGATATTTCATTTATTTACAGTTTTAAAATGTGATAGATGTGAACCACTTGCTTGAAAAACAGCTCCTTAAAGGCCTATTATTCTAATAGTCACCCAAATAATCTATCTAAACATTCTTTCTTCCTTCATGCTAAAAGAAAAAAATTGTAAGATTTACTTACCTTTTCCTTTATCTTTTAATTCTGATTACATTTCTATCCTTTCTTTGTGTTGTTTTGCGCATCCCTACGTCTTGCAGTATTGTACACTGTGAAGACCTGGTAAGCGAGTTAAAGGCTGATGACGCTAACGAATCCCAGCGCAAATGACTGAATCGATAGGAAACCAGCCACTGCTGTTTAAGTGTATCGATAAATGTACCTTTATTTTCTCTTGAATGGATAAGTGTCGCAGTTAAGAGTCCTATGGATCTCTTAATTGAAAGTTAATTTTAAATCAATAAAGTGAGTCATTTAAATATTGATTGGTCCTTTCTACACGAATTGTTAGCTGATTTTTTTTTTTGCAACAACTTTGTTTAAATGCAATCAATAGCCCACAATCAGTGTGTTCTATAAAAAATTGACAGATGTTCCCAAAATGCCTGCTAGGCATATTCTTATCTGTTTACATATGCAGCAGAGATATTTCAGTCCTTTTCATACTTATCTAGATGGCTAGAGGTCCAGAAATCACACAGATACACACACACACACACACACACACACCCTTTATCTTCCTTAAATATCACAACTTTTTCTGCTAAATTCAGCCTCTTATCTAGTATACCTTAATGTTTTATTTACTTCTCCAAAGATTTGAAATGAAAAGACCATCTGGATATCATACCCCTATCACTTATGCATCAATGTGATTGCAGTTTGTAAAAGAGAAAAATCCACACAAATTTAAAGACATTTGGAGATAGAGTCTTTTATAATTTTAGGTCATAATACATTAGCAATATTACTTGAATAACAACTGTCTTCTAATGAAATGAGGCATTTTTGCCCATGTGAGTGTGTTTATCATGTGCAAGGCCAGTAAGAGCATTTCATTCACGTGGCTCCCCATAGATGTTATCTCTTTAGCATAACAGCAAATAGCCATGCTTTCTTTCCTTTCAATTTGACGAAGATTGCAGGCAAGTTTAAGGAATACAAGTTGTTATTACATGAAATTCATCATGATTAACCTAATAAGAAAAAGTACTTGTAGCTTTCAACGTATCATATGAAGGTTCTATTCATGGCTTCCTATGAACCATCAACAGTAGCACTTTCCACAAAAGGATTAATTTTGAACAGGACTGTCAAGACTTTCTGATACATTTATGTGGCCACTAATGAAAGGTGCAAGGCTATGATTTTTTTTTCCCTTTCTGAAGTCTACATGTATAAAAATAGCATTAATAGATGTTCTTTTGAATTGGGGGGCACATCAAATTAGTAATTTATAAATTAAAATATATAAATAATAGAGTTTTATAGTAACTCTGTTTATGTGATTATTGATACTAGCCAGTAGGAAATAACTCAAAGTTAACTTACATTGACAGATATTTGGACAAGTAGTAAAAATATAGCACAATACCATTTCTGTTCTGAAGGCCTTGTCAAAACTCAAGTCCTGTCATTAAACTTGTATCAATAAAATTATAAATATTGAAAATGGAAAATTTGTTTTATATTCTCTTCTTAAAGATTAAAGAGCATCATCCTAAAGTGTAAATATTTTAGGATTGCCAAGTTAAGAGCCTAAACTCTGCTATATAATTTTAACATCTGGCTATTTGTATAAACTCTTCTAATTCTGCAAACCCATTCTTCTTTAATCCTGCATCATTGTCCTCTTAATATCAGAACTCATTCTGTTGCATTCTCAGTGTCAGGAAAGCTCTATCAAAAGGGGAGCTTTGAGAGAAATGGTAGGATATCATTAGTTCATATGCATAGGAGTTCAGCGTGTGAAGACGCTGTGTCTAGCATCAGCCTTAAGATGTGACTGATAGATCTTATTTGTCTGATAGAGCTAGCCAGGGAAATAGAGCTACAGCTGGTTACTTCATTAGGTCCTCTCATTGATTGAACCCTGCTGAAGTGATGCAGCAGGCTCCTCAGATAACTGCTGGTAATAGAACAAAATGAATTCTTATCACAGAGATTGGAAAGGCCATTAACCCTGGCCTCCAATGCTTTTCAGAGGTCACAGACAGGAAGCCAAGCGGTGACTGGGAAAACTGTTTTCTGTCTAACTACAGGTCATGTTAGAAGGGTGTGTGTGACTTTTTTACCCTTTCGGCTTCTGTATGGATAAAACCGTTATACTGGCAGATGTTAATAATCAGCTGTAAATAAATATTGGAACCAGAAGAAGAAAAATGAGAAAGCACAGGAATTTATTTCAATAAATATTTAATAAGAGAACAATTGTTATGGGGATATTTACTGCCAGTTCTGCTGTAGTTTTAAAACTAATACTTTTTTCATATAAATTGGAAAGAGAAATACGTAGAGGCACATTAAAAAGGAAATTTAATATGGGTTTATATAAAAATGTTTCCTTCCTTCCTTTCTGTCCTTCAGAGATGGCAATTATAATTGTTCATGGCTGCCTACCTTCCTGTCCTTGCTAGGAAGCCACCACCAGGCCATCTCTGAATGAGCAAGATGCTCTCCTTGCCTTTTACCTGGTGGAAAGGAGTATATATCTAAAGAACAGTCCTATAATTTACATTTAATACACCCTTCCAATTGACCAAGAGCCCACAACCTAAGCCCTCGTCTCACAGCTGAGGACTTTCCCACATTTATCAGGCCTCTGCCAGTCCAGGACTCATCCATTTAAAGCTCGAGCAACCCATGACAGTTTTTCTGAGGAGTCCTTGGAGCAGCTGCTGGTAATTTTTACACGTTTAGCCTGGGACAGGAAACTTTCATAGGCCAAGAAATCATAAAGGAGGATGGACCTCAGAGAAAGGAATAGAACAATTTCTTTTCATAACTAATGTGCATTATTTGCCCCTGTATGTGTGCACAAAGATGTAATAAAGACTATTTTTAACAGTATGTTGGTGGCTTCTATACTTATGACTGTGATTTAATTTCAGTGTCTGTGGTTGTGTGGTATTCTCTGTTGGAGCCAATCTTTCACTAGGAGTTAGTTTATTTAAATGTAATTGGGTCCTATGGATGGAAAAAAAACTACCGATTTTATGTCTTTGGAGACCCACCCAGACATTTGGTTTGGCCTTCCGTACATAAATAATAACAAGAGGTATATGCTGTCATTGCCCTGCTTGAAACACCAGAAGTGGTTTGGCAGAAAAGAAACCAGAACAGATTGCTTCATATAAACATACAATCAGATGCTTCTGCCTGTTAGATTATTTATATGCACACACAGATATGCAGAGCTATAGATTGTATTTTGGAATTCTTGTAGATTCTCAGAACAGAGAAAAGCCGATTAATGTTAAAAACACACATATCTCAGTTCCTTTAAAGTAGCTTGATTTTATGAGTTAATTATTTTTAGCACGATTTTATATTTAATTGAGCCAAAATTAAGAGAATCACGGCCTTACGTAAACAAGGCTTACTTAAAGCATTAACTTCTAAGTTAAAAATTAAGTTCCGTTACATGTTACTTTTTGGTATAAAACTTTTCAATTTATTTACCACATGAGTTAGTAAATATGCTTTAAAAATCTAATTGAGTAAATGCTTTTGCTTATCTAATTTGTCAAGAATTTTAAATTCTGTTGCAGATATTTCAGGGAATGACGCAGAGTCCTGGAATTTCAGCTTGGGATACCTGGGGTGAAACTCATGAAACTTTTGGACTTGTAATTAGTTGAATGGTGCACTCTGAACCGTAGTGGAACTCTGAGTCCAGTACATATAGTCTAATAAAGAACAGGCATTATTTTTCTTACTTGAATTTCAGTACAGAAATGTTTGATAAACTTATGTTTTTAATTCTTCATATAGTAAGTAGCACTAGGTTTTTATGTCTGATTCAAGAAACAAAAAAATATTCTTTGGAGAAAAAGAATATTGATTTTTTTACACTTCATCTATGTTAGCTAATAGTCATAAATATTTATTTCATTCATATCCTCAAAGATCTATAATATTGTAAGCACTTACCTTCTTTTTAAAACCTGAATGAGTTAAAGAAAGGAAAGAATTATATTCTTGGGTTACATAAAGACTGTAGAGAAAAAAATGAATTAGTGGTACACAGTGATTATGCTTTTCTGTCTAACATTGTATCATTTATAACTGCAAATATGATATGTCGTTTTTTTAAAAAAAAATTATTTGATGGCATTTGACTAGATTAATTTCCCTAAGAGCCAATTAAGTTTATTGACATATTTGCAAATGGTAAATATTATTATGAATGTTTAAGACAATGATGGCTTGTGAGGAAAGGATTATGTACTGCCAGGATGTTTAAAACTTTCAATTTTTTAACTACCTCATAGCCTTTCTCAGGATCTTTATTGCTATGTGCAGATAAAAATAAAAATTCTGAAAATTCATTTCTTGATAATTTTTTATAAGTTTTTGGGTTTTGTAAGAAAAGTCTTGCTTGACGTTAGGGCTTATTGAATGGAGAAAAAGGATTTTAATTCTTAGCCATTTCAAGAAAATTTGACATTGATACTGTAAGTATCTGTTCTGTTTCTTGATTTCCCCAAACTTTTCTAAAGGTACATTTTCTCCATAAAGTCTTATAAGAATTTTTTTGTTGTTGTTGTTTTGATTGAAGATATTCACAAGTTTATTGGAAGAAGAAAAAGGTCTTTAGAGAAGATAGAGAGCCAAAAATATTGTCATCTTTTAGTGTTTTCATTTTTCTCCTAGATATTTTAGTGATAAAATTTGTGCTTGAGATTTATGGACAATTAATAAGGATGTCTGGATCAACTTATTTGAAAACAAAGTTGAAAGATTAAGATTTCTTCTTCTTCCTCAGTTTGGTTTTCAAATCAAAATTTTTCCCACTTTTTCTAGAATACACATTAAATTTTATGAAGCTGCTTTGCATACTGGCATTCTATGCCTTATTGAAAATATTATTTATCTAAAACTCATGTTCTCAGAATTATTAGAAACATTGGATACAGAAACATAATACAGAAACATTGGATATTCTGGTGATTTGCATTCTCTAGATGACATTTGTTACTCATTCTGTATTTAACAAATTATGTTTGATGTAAGAGTTTAGTTGTATGGAAAGGCCCATTAACACAGGCTCCCAGAATAACATTTTTGGCAATAGATAAGTATGTGATTCCAAAAGATTCGATTTCTTCAGTTTAAAAATTATTGTAGTAACTTCTTTGGGAACTTGATATTATAGAAAAAAATGCAGTCAGTTTTTTTTCTTTTGTTGAAGTGTTCTTTTTTGTTTTTATCTTATTTTTCTTTTTTTTTCTCTTTTTCCTTACCTACTCAAAACATGTATAGTTTTTACCTTAATGATCAGTAAGATTTATTGCTATGCAGACAGGTCCATGTGGTTTGATATTAAGTTTCATCATACTGTTCTTCTATAACATTGTCTTTAATAATTATTAAAAACAAAAAAGAAACTAAAAAGCTGTGACTATCCCCGTCAGATGATCTACTCCTTGGTTTTCTGTTAAGTAAAAAAGTTTTACAGTAATGTGACAAAAGTGAATGAAGATTACTTTTCTTTTTTTATATATTTTTTATTAAATCATAAACACATAGATCATATATACATTAATGCATTTACGGGGTACAGTGTGCTGATTTCATATAGAATTAGGAACACTTACATCGCACTGGTTAATACATACCTCATCTCATTTACTTAATTATCGTGTTAAGAGATCACTTTTCTTAGAGTTATATAACATTCAAAAAATAGGCTATCTGTGCACAACTTAAACCTGAGATCCCTACACCTAGGAATCCTTATAATTGCCTACAAAATTATCCCTATGTACAGTTTTATTGGAAGAAAGTCTATAGCAGGGGTCCTCAAACTACGGCTCGCGGGCCACATGTGGCGTGCAGAGGACATTTATCTGGCCCGGTGGGTGTTTTTGCCGCTGCTGCCTGTCCTGCTTAGCAGCCGACTAGTCCCAAGCTGCAGTACACGTGTGTGGAATGTGCGCCACACTCTCCCACTCCCCTCCTTCTCTCTGTCTCTCAACTCCTCCTCTCAGTCTTGGGTGAGACTGAGACTCGTGATCAGAGGAGTCACGAGCTTGCCTGTGCAGAGCCTGCTGCTGCCTGAGGACCGAGGTAAGAACAAGTTAGGATTTTTTTTTTTTTTAAGTTAGGAGATCTTTTTTTTTTTTTTTTTTTCAGTTAGTAGGGCCGTATTTTGCAGTTAAGGGGGGGCCTTTTTTTCCTGAAGTTAGGAGATCTTTTTTTTTTTTTTGCAGATATGTGGTGCCACTTTATCATTTTAAATATTTTATTTGTATTTATTACTTTTTTTTTTTTTTTTTTTTTT
>CAUYRH010172437.1:0-10623 GCA_963574655.1 Perodicticus potto | reverse complement strand
TCATCAGTGTCATCTGTTAAAAACACTTGAAACTTTTTAAGCATGGTTAATCATCAACAGGGTCCTAGCAACAATGTGTCACACATCTGTGTATAACATCATATTGTAGTTAATGGAAAGAGCACAAGTCTTAAAGTCAAATGAATTAGGTTTGGGACCCAGAATTGCTAATTACCTTGAGCAAGGTACTTATTCTATGTATGCTTTATTTTCTTTATTTGTAAAACAATATACCCACATCATAGAATTAGTGCCACCCTTTGCTAATCTTGCCAGAGACACGCCAACACTATGAAACTAAATCTCTTCATCTGTTAAATAGAGGAAATAATACCAACTTCATAAAATTGGTACAGAAGTTCTGGATAATAAGTAAGTGAGAGAGTCCTTCAGAAGTCTCATTTATTGGATCATTTAAAAACATTTGACACATTGTGATTTTTAAAAATAATTAACTCTTCGAGCTGGTACGTAGTGGTATCTCATTGTGATTTTATTTAGCACTCCTCTGATTACCTTTTCACGAGTTTATTGGCCATTTGGATATCCTTTTGTGAAATGTCTATTTGAGTCTTTTTGAGTCTTTTGTCCATTAAAAAAGAACTCGGTTGTCTTTAAAAAAAAAAAAAAAAAAAAAAAGAATGCCCTTCTTGAATCTGCTGTTTTATAAATGTCTTTCACTCAAAGTATTCTATGTGTCAAAATGGCACATTTTGGAGTGGCGTTTTCTGAACATTCTCATATGAAGTAAACTTGATTTTAATGTCGATTGTCTAAATTTGAAGGTCAGCTGTAAATTTTTCAGGAGATTCTCTTTGATATTTTGGTAGACAAGCATATCTATAAATATTACTGATTTTGCTTCTTTAATTCTTAATATTCCTAATTTTGACAAAAATATTTTTAGCATTAAATATTTGAATTAATTTTGCTCTTGTATGTGACTGCTAAATTATTTAGGCAATGACATTCAGGCTTGAACTAATCTTTCCTTATAAGTTTGATGTTGCAGATCTGTTATTTTCTGAAGAGCCACTGAAGATATTGAAGTTATTCTTACCCATGCACATTTAATGTCCTTATGTTATCTTTTAAAGATTCTTTTAAGTAAAGCTATACATTTTTGGTGTTTCTTCTTTTATATCTGTTATTATTTCTTCATCTTCAAAATATGCCTGAAATTCCTGTTTCTGTATCTTACAAATTTTGAACCTAGTCTATTTCTTAAATTTTCTTTCATATTTCATATATCATTGCCATTTTGCAGCTCATTCTAAAAGAAGTCCTCAATACAATGTTCCATGAGAATACATTGTGTTTATTATGTTCTGTAGCCAAGCTATTAATTTCTTTGCATATTTCATAAGAATTAAATGAAGGATTTTTAGGAACATGTTTTAAATGATGAAATAATTAATACTAAACCATATGGATAAGAGGATAAGTACTTTAGTATCCTTTGAAATATCTTGAAAATAATCATAGAATCAGTGTTTTTCTTCTAACTGACTGGCCCCTAGAATTTTGTTTCTGAAATGAACCTACTGACTGAAAATTAATTAGAAATTACACCTACCCTTGATTAGAAACTTTTCTGAATTTTGTGTCTAAAATACTACTTGATTTGGTTTAAATAACATTTATGGAAGGTGAGGTGAGAAAACCTATAAAAATGAATTGACACTCTTTGATAACCTTTTGCCATCTGCTAACAGATACTCTGCCTAAGAATTTCATTCCTTCTAACATACTGCCTAGAGGAAATAGTGTATTGAATGCTCCCCACAACTGCTACTTACCTTTAATAGAAGTTTACACCTTAAGGCAAAAATAATCTAATGATTTTGAATTACCAATGATGGTTCATAACAGGATTTATAATAAATTGTGAACGTTTTAATCTCTGTGTTTAGAGACTCAGCTCTGGTTTCAGACTTCCCTATGGTGGCAAATGGAAACTTTATCGCTCCAGCTGCAAGCTTCCCTACCACTGTGGCCTAAGCCACCATCTCTTACCAGAATTCTTTCAACAACATTTGCATTTTCTCCTTTCTTCACCCTTTTCTCATCTAAAGTCAGTTCTCTATACCACAGACAAAGGGATTAAAATGTAAAGCAGACTATGGCACTTCGGTATATCAAATTCATTTATAATGTTTCCCCGTTCATTAAAAATTTCATTTATAGTATTTTTAACAACCTTTGAGGCCTTTAATATAATGTTCACCTTCACCATCAACCCCCAACACACACACACACACACACACACGCGTGTACTTCTCTTACCTTCCACTACATATTCCACTTTGCATACCCTACTCTAGCCTCCCAGGAACCTGAAGTATTCCCAAAACATACCCATTATACTCCTGCCACCTGGTAGTTGCACAGCCTACTCCCTCTGGCTGGAATTATATTCTCCAGATATCTTCATTTCAGGTCCCTCGTTTTCTTTGTCTTTCTATTCAAATTCTATGTATTTAATAGATCTTCCCTATTCTTTTACATAAAATAATAATTTTAGCCTCCATTTATTTTCCTCTTATTTTCCTTATAACTTCTATGATAGAATGAAGAAGAAACAGCTGATGAATTAATTAGGTATGCATATACTTCTAAAATAATTGTAAAACGTCATTGGTTTTTAAAAGACAAAAAATCTGTTTCTAAACAACATCACCAACAAACGGGACAGTTAGGGGATAGTTTGACGGAGAGCTAGCTGTTCTTTACTCCACTCAGTCTGGTCATCTGTCTTATATTCATCTCCTGAAGGATTCTAAAGATAAAATTCAAAGAGTCAATGAGCTTGCATGGAAAAATTTATTACATTTTTCATTTTCAATAACCTCAGATGAAACATAGGATTTCCTTCAATTGTAGGTAAAAAAGTAGAGTTATATAGTGATACCAACTATTGTCACCAATAGAAATCACATTTATTTCTTATCACCTATGGTCATTGAAGGATACTTATAAACTGTTTGTGCTCTTCACTACTTAGAAATGATAGTACCTATCACACTTGCCATTAAATCACATGCTTATAATGGTGTTTACATGAGTCTTCCACTTTTGCAGTAAGTGGGTGTTGAGAATGACCTTGTATTGCTTTCCTTTAACTTCCCTCTTTATTCTAAGAGGGATTTCTCAGATTTTTTAGCGTATGAGTCATATCTATGCCTAGTTCCACTATTGATTCACACATAAAGCTAATTCAATATTCCCCTCACCATTCTAAATAGAAATTTTATCAGTATATGAATTTATTGAGCATGGGGTCAAGATTGATAAACCAATGCTCATGGCACATGATATCAACTTATCAAGGGCTAACATAATTATTTTTCTAGTTCACACATTTGATCAGCACACTCATGATCTATCCATAATGGTTACTCGTTCTCTTCAGTATAAAGTACACATAACTCATTTTGGCATGCAGAAAACTTCTTTCACTTACCCCTTTCTATACAGCCTTACCTTTCCGTCCCCTATGTAAACCTTTCCTACAGTTGATATAACAAAAATAATAAATAGTGTTTGTTGGACACTTACTGCAGAAGACCAAGCTATGTGTTTTGCATCAATTGTCTCATTTATTTCCCACAAAATTATTGGAGTATGTAACGTTATTTTCCTCTGAATTATAAGTAAGAAAAAATAAAGTTTGTAAGGTTAAGTAAATCACACAAAATCACCCAAGCCTGAGATGTGAAATCTGGACTTGAGATATACACTGGTTAAATTCGGAGCCAAACATTTTCACCACTGTACGTTACAGTAACACACTGTGAGTCTCCTCTGCATTTCCATCATGCTGTTCCAAATGTTCTAGCATAGTGCCTATTACACTGGGTTTAGTGAGTTATGTATCTGCATGGGAAAGACAGGGAGGTGCTTATTTATTTGTTTAAATTAGTATATTTTGATTTATGTGATGCAATTGTAATGTTTTAGAAACATCAAAATAAGAATAACTTTATAATTATTACAGTAGGATTCATTTTATTAAGATCACAGTCACTTTAAGAATTAAAAGAAGAGACATAAATTCTGATGCTTAACCAAAATAAAAAGACTCTATGTTAAAGGTTGAGATACATATTCAGCTTCATGTTTTGAAACTTGCATTTTGAATTAGAACAAAGGTACAAATCAAGCTATAACAACAAAATTGTTTTGCCCCCAAAGATCAGCTTTCTCTGAAGATTTTCCGAAAGCTATTTCTCATTTTAAGTAGACGACTAGCTTTGCTAGTGCTGCTTCTCAGGGGAAGAAAGATGCACCATCCTGATAAATTTAACATTTCTTATACTTAGAATGTTTCCCAGGAGATACAACCACTTGCAGCAGTGGATACAGAATCTTGGTAAACATCTTGTGAAATCAACTCTTATAGGAAACCAAAGTATCAGCATAAGCTATTTCCCTGCCCCTGAAGCCAGTGTTTGACTCTTAGCTGTTCATCCTCTTAAGAGTTTCAGAGGATTTTCCTGTCTGTATAGATCAGTTTGCTAATTTAAAGTCAGAAATTCACAGTAAAACTTCTGGTGGTTCCTATTTATTTTCCTTCTGATAGTTAACAAATCATTAATTTTTATCCTGACTATTAGAACAATCTATGAAGCATTTTAACATGCATATATCTCCTATACCCTAAATTCTCTGAGTCAAAAAGTCTCTCTAAGGAGGGGTTGTTGAGCAACTTTCTGTAATAAACAAGAAAATATTTTATTCAAATGCCAGCTTTAGAATTGTCTAAATTTCCTCCTCTAATAAGGACCGGGCAAAAACAAGAGATGTCACAGTGGGATACAGAAGCCCTCACAGGTGTCTGCAAGGTAGAATTGCTGTTGGGAATCAGTACAGTTCAAATGGTGATCATTATCCATGGGCTGAGACATGAAGAAATGGCAAACTCAACATTTATTCATCTGTTAGGGAGTAAAAAAGCAGACTCACAGGCAACAAATATAAGAGTAACTATATCTCTAAACCTCTATGTATTTATAATAAGAAGTAAACCTGTCAACTTATTATTCTCTCAGATAAGTAACAGAAATGTTGCAACAAAAGTTTAGTTATAATCAGAACAAATGTTTATTAAATTTCAACAGTAAACAATAGTGCCTCTAAGCCCACCCCTTCCACCATCTGCAGAGTGGGATCTCTTCTGTGTAGCCGCACCATGGGAAGCCAACTGACCAGTGGAGCTATTTCAGTACAGCACGAGAAGTAGCAGGGTTAGTCAGGGACTGCTGTTTTATGACGTCTGGCCCAGGCAGACTCACACAGCTGTCCCAATATTATCAACACATCTGTCTCCATAGAATAAAAGTTTCTGTTCTTGGGCCAAGGCACATTCTCCCACCTGAATGGTTGCGTGGACATGCTTCTTATTTTTCTGTGTGGTTCTGTTTTCCACTTCCACAGGGAAAAAAATCCCCTTTTGAAATATATTTATTTTATTGATACATAATTTTTTGTATGCATGCACATTTGTGGTGTATCTGTGAAATTTTGTTATATGCCTAGAATGTGTAGCGGTCAGGTCGGAGTACTTGCAACATCTATCATCTCAAATATGCAGTTTCTGTGTGTCTAGAACATTCTAAATCCTCTCTTCTAGCTATTTTGAGATAAACAATATATTGTTAATTTTCATCCCCTTCCTCTGCTATCAGACATTACAGCCTACTCCTTCTAACTGTGTGTTTGTGTCCACTAACCAGCCTCTCTTTATCCCCCTCCTCAAAACCTTTCCCGCAGCTGATATCTGTAAGTTTACTCTCCACTTTCATGAGATCAACATAATTTTAAAAGAAATTATGTGTAAGTTAGATTTTGCTATTTCACAAATACTTCTAGTTGTACTGTGTTAAGGCTACTATCCTATATTTATTTCAGCATTGTTGTCTTTCTGGAGTCTCTCATCTCCTCTGGGTGGCTTCCTTCATACATCAGGTGATCAGAAGTTATAATTGGGAGGATGATTCTTTCCTTGTTCGCTTCTCATGTTTAAGCCTACTTGCCAGTGCTGGTGCGGTGGTAGCCTCGGTTTTTCAAAGCTCAATACAAGAGGTAAAATCTCCAAGCACGAGTGATTTTCTGTTATCTTCTTGTGTTACACACGTGGTGTTCCCTTAACCAAAGCCATTTCAAGGTGTGTGACTGGAGAAATCTATTGCACTTCTTGAAAAACGAGGCTGCAAGGTCCCAATGCAAAGGAAGACAGACCTGAAGGTGGGATGAATCTGTAGCCATTTTGAAGTGTACCGCAAATATTTTGTTTGTGGTAGATGGACAAAATTTCTCAAGATCACTTTTATCTAATGCAGTGATTCCCAAAGTCCAGATTCAGTATAAACAGCTAACAACTCTTGGCTAATGCCCAGTCTTCCTTACACAACTGTGTAATTCCGCCATTAGGTCTTAGTTAACTTGAAACGTGTTCCTATATCCAGCTAGAAAAATTCTCCCAGGAGCTGCAACTTGGGATAAAGGCTTTCTAATTGCTGCCCTGATGGTATTTTTGTTCTTTATATGTTTTACTCCTTGACATACTCATTATGGCAGTATGACACAGGCAGTTTTGATCTATAATTGCTCCTCATTATCCAATTGCTCTTTAGATACTTCTGAAGTTAGCCTTGGGCAGCCACAAAGTAGGTTTATTGCTGCAAGAAACCCTCCTTATGTGTATCTGCTGTTTGCCTGTACAACTTCCAATGCTTCATTTTCAGCTATCAGAATTGTTAGATAAACCATAGTTACTGACCCTTTTAAAAAGCTCTGCTTTGGATGGCTGCACATTCATTTCATTTAGAGACGCTTAGGAATATAACTGCTCCATCCCTTGCAGGATAAAGAATGGCCATTATAAATGAGGAGGAAACCAGAGCAAGTGGTTTGAAGCTGAAGAATCAAGTGTTTCACAGAACTTCTGTTACATCTCAAGAACTCATAGTCAAATATATCACTGCATTGTTTTTAATGGTGCTTATTGATAATGTCTTGCTTTTCTTATTCCTTACTCACTTCAGCAAATAATTTCTATAAGAGTTTTTAATCCTGAAGCAGGACTTACATAAAGTAATTTAATTTCCTATCCTAACTTGCTGTTAAAGAATAATAACAATGTTATAAAATAAAGTTCTGTAGTATCTGGCACTTATTAATCATAGTAGAAGCTACTAATTCCTGATGTTTGACATTTTCAGTACTCTGTGAGTGCTACGTGATTTGCAAAGTCAGAAAAGGTGAAGATGTTAATTAAAAGAATCTGAAAAATATAGTTTATTTATTTACATTAAGAGAGAGAAATCAAAATGAATTCTTAAAGACAAGAAGACAGCTGGTGTCTAACAACTGCTTGCTACTTTAAATTTTCTTAGTGGAGATTAGAAGTTTTCATCCCAGGTCCTTTATTCCAAAAGCTTTGCCTTCTGAACAAGATAATAAATACATAGGGTGACCTTATAATTTATTGTTCAAACCAGATGTTTTGAGAGTTAAGAGGTACTATTAATCATTACTTGATAAAAAGGTATAGACTGTGGACATTCTAGGCAAAATTGACTGTGATTTGCTTGCAAATAGAACTTGCCTCCTCATCCTACAAATTTTAATTTAGGAGTCAAGTTAGGTTAAAATGTTTTCACCAGTTTGGGGAGGAGAAAGCTAAAGGAAATTGTGCATGAGAGGCTAAAGACGTAAGATCAAACCATCTTAGTTCTCTTTCACAGAGAAAAACATGAGATGAGGCAAATGGAAATGAAGCCATTGTAGGAAAT
The DNA here is from genome assembly GCA_963574655.1 of Perodicticus potto. Lineage (NCBI taxonomy): Eukaryota > Metazoa > Chordata > Mammalia > Primates > Lorisidae > Perodicticus > Perodicticus potto. Next base: position 2,827 of record CAUYRH010172437.1, on the reverse strand, counting down.
GTAAAGCAAACACACAATAACAGACTATACAGATTGAGAAAAGACCTGCTTCATATTTCTACTGAAGTCCAAATCAATTTCAGCTTCTTCCAAGGTTTTGATTTTTCTAAAAAATATGATTGATTTTTAATCTATAAATACTAATGGATATTTATGGTGTGCAAAGTGATGCATTACTTAGGTACCATGGAGAAAGATTTAATCAAAGTTTTACTTTTTTAAATCTTAATTTCATCTCTCTATTCTTGCTTTACAGTTCTTTGAAATTAGTCTGGTCTATCCGTTGCAACAAAATGATGGAAATGAAAATGTGATTCAATTATTTATGTCCAGAAAACATATTTTCCCTTTTTTTTCTTTTTTGAAGAGGGATAAAGCTCTGCTGCCTAGACTGTTCTGCTGGGCTCAAGCCGCCCTCCCACTGCAAACTCTGTTATCTGGCACTGCAAGCGCCCATGACATTATGGAATCCTTTCCTTGATTTTAAAGGATTACATCAGAAGTATTCAAAATAGAAATTGGAATCTAAGGAAAAACTAAGACCAAGGATGCTAGCTGATCTAATAAATGTATCACTTCATGAATAAAGTGTCAAATATTTAAACCACTTTTAGTGGTCTCCCATGAGCTCTCACTTATAATAAAGTTACCTCTTACTCATAACCATATTTCTGTATACTCCAGGGAATATAAAATACATTTGGAAAATGTGGTCTTGGTCAGGGAAATATTGAACCATCTTATACTTAGTGTATAATTTAGTCCAAGGAACAAAAACCAGTGTGCTTTTTTTGACTGTTGCTGCTGTTATTGCTATTATTATTGTCACAATAAATTATCTTCCCTACTGACACATCTAACTTCTGAAAATCCTTCAGAGCTCAATCCAAATGTCTTCTTAGAGAAACTTCCTTAACAAGCTCCTTAAAAACAAACCCTCTCTTTCAGTCTCAGGTAAAATTGTAGCTAATCAACCTATTTGTTTAATTTTTAATGCTTACTAATACCTGTACTTATGTCGTTTTGCTTTCTTCCTCTTCCTCTCCGCCTCACTGTTCCTCTCTCCCTTTTTCCCACCTCTCTATATAAACATGAGGGAATCATGTTCCGTTTCTCTCTTACGGACTGCTCCTGAGTTCTCAATGCCCAGATCTTTGCCTGGCACATGAAAGGTGCTTAATAAATATGTAAATATTCATTAACCACTGGAATGACAAGGTTATGTGTACTGTTTATGTACCTTGACCTAAGAATAAAGAAGCCTCAATGTTAATATGTTAATAGATAGAATAGACATACAGGGTGGCCATAAGGTTCATGTGCAATCTAAAATAATTGCCTGTTGACGTTTATGGCCAGCTGGTATATCTATACGTCTGTATCTGTATATATCTACTTCCCTAAATTCCTTTAATCATGAATCCCCATAGCTTCCTGTAGAGCAGTTAAATAAGCAATTACCATTATTATCTTCCATAGATTAGAACTTGTCAGTACCAAAGAAGTTAGAAAGAATCATAGATAGACCACATTCTGATTAAGATGGCATCACGTTTCTTTGAGATTTTAGTTTTATGTGCCTCTACCCTCACAATAAAGGTTCAATGTAATATTAAGCAATGTGAATAAAAAGATATTTGATTACACATCTTTTATCTGTCCTTGTTTTGGGTTTCCTCTCTTCAATAAATCACAGGATTATATTATGTTTCTTTGGAGATCAAATCACATGCTGACTGGAATTTCCAGAGTATTGGGAAGAGGTCTGAAGGCAAGGTAGCTGTTAAGTGTTCTCAAGTGTCAGAAGAAGAAGTTGCCACGATGGGAAATGGATGAGGAGCTGTTGAAGGGTGCTATCTATCTGCATGTACTGGGAATATTTCATCAGAGTAATTGAACATGTTACAAAAAATAGAGTAAATGAATTCACTTAATGATGCACTCAATCTCAAACACTTCATTGAAATTTGTGCCAAAATCTGTAAAAATACAGCTTTTATTTCTGGCCACAAAATTATCTGAAGGAAGTAAACATTTCACTTAATGAAAACAAATAATAATTAGGTAGATTTTTCTTTCTTTTCTTATCTGAGTCAAGTACACAGGAACTAACAATTTAATAGAAAGAATCTAAGCATACAAACGAAAGCTTTATTTTACAAAAAAGCACTTCTTTCTCAGCAAAGTAGTGACAACGGAATTAGATATGAGTATTGGAATAATAGCAAATGCTTCCGATCTTGATGATAACAGATTACCAAATATGCTTAGGAAAATATATTTCTCTTTATGTTTCCATCTCTGATGTAAAAAGATGTGAGGGAGAATAAAATATTTGTGTTAACATATTTGTCCCCCAGATTCCTCTTTTCAAGGACAGGGTTGAATTTCATACATCAGTGAATTATTCTTGAGAAAACAAAGTTAACAGAAACATTCTCCAAACATCAAACATTATAACTTTAAAAAGAGCACTGTATTTTCCTGTTAGAATCAAATTATGGTATTTGTGTCTTAAAATTTTATATGACAATATGACTTCCTCACCTCCCCAAATTCCTAGTCTGATTGTAATAATACATATTGTCTAGAATAGTTAAATGTAAGTGAGATCAGTGACCATGCAAAAAAAAGGGAGAGGCAGAGGAAAAAGAAAAAGCTGTTACTTTTCTTTTTTTTTTTTTGATTTTTTTTTTTTTATTGAGTCATAGCTGTGTACAATAATTCAGTCAAGGAGTACAGTGTGTGGGCTTCACATACAATTGGAGATATTTTTATCAACCTGATTAATGTAACATTCATGATATTTTCTCATTTACTATGTGAA
>CAUYRH010172436.1:0-30443 GCA_963574655.1 Perodicticus potto | reverse complement strand
CTTTGAACATTAAAATTTATCGGCTTGGTGCCTGTGGCTGAACGGGCTAAGGCGCCAGCCACGTACACCTGAGCTGGCGGGTTCGAATCCAGCCCGGGCCCACCAAACAACAATGACGGCTGCAACCAAAAAATGGCCAGGCGTTGTGGTGGGCACCTGTAGTCCCAGCTACTTGGGAGGCGGAGGCAGGAGACTCGCTTGAGCCCAGGAATTGGAGGTTGCTGTGAGCCGTGATGCCACAGCACTCTATCCAGGGCGACAGCTTGAGGCTCTGTCTCAAAAAAAAAAAAAAAAAAATTATCTATAGGTACTTATACTTGGGTATATTTTTGTACGATGTGAACATTGATTGTAACTGCTGTATCTGCAATTTAGTCACATTTGAAGATTAACTTCAATAAGATTCTTTAAGACTGCTAACTAAAAGCAGTGACTATAATGTCCATTTATATTTATTGCTTGCTTTCTTAAATAGAAAAGTTATTCTAAGCAGGTACTCACTATTGCAATTTACTGAAAATACTTATTTTACAAAATATTAAAGGAACATATAATATTCTGCTCTACTTAAATTAGCACTTTAATTGCTGTTATCATAAATGTCCCCTTTTCCCCTTAATTTTCCAAAATATATTTTGTATTTATTTTCAAAGGAATTTAATTTGGAAAATGAAGGATGCATGCATTTTTCTGCATATGATCTAACCAGTTTTAAAATTTTCAAAGATTAGATAACTTGACTAACTAGCACCTTTTGCTTCCCATTAATGATGTGGATATGTCTAGGGGTCTAATGGTTGGGAGTGTACTCACACTTCCGGATACTTAGTGAGCCAACACGTATTTGTTTGAATGCTGATTTTGTAGGCAGGGCACCTAAATTACTTTTAAAAAAATAGCATTTTAGGTTTCTCTCTGTCTCTTTCTGACTTACTGATTATTTGGGTGCCCTTATTCAGAAATGCATACTAAGTGCCTATTAAGAACCAGGTAACGCGCTACATATTAAGAATCTAGCATAGTCAGTAGGGAGGGAAAAGTACAAAGAATACGGTTAGTAAGGGAGGTGAATGTGCAAAGAGAGGGCAATGCTCTGTGATAAATCCCAGTATATCCCAATGAACAGTTTGATCCATGGAGAAGAATGATTACTTTGCTTGGGATAACATGTTTAATTGCTAGATTACTTTAATGTATTAAAATAATCCATTTTAATGCTTGCAAAATGCCAACGTAGAAGGAAGCAAAGTGTAGTCATGTGTCAGGAAATGAAATGCAAAAACTTGAAGTCAGTATTTTTAAAAACTTGCTTAGGTTTTAGGAGTGACCCACTTAAAATGAGTTCTATATTGATTGAATTAATTGAATTTCAGTCTTTGGGAAGAAAATCACCTGACAGAAAGAATGTAATTAAAACTCAGACTCCTCTGTTGTCATAAGTAATCCAAAGAAAAGACATTAGTGGAGAACTGTTTTATAGGCATAATAACAAGGACAGGCCACCATTCTGCCTGAGGTGGAAGATTGGCTATAAATCCTGCAGTAGGTAGAGGGAAGACACATGTAACTAGAGAGCAGCACATGCCATTATTACCATTGGACAAGTTATGTGACCCTTATACCTTGCTTGCTTCCTTTAAAAACCTGAAAGTATTTTCAAGGTATTTCTATATTCAACATTGTATTATTTTTAAGTTAAGAAGACGAGATCAGTAGGTTTTTAGAAACTTTGTAGTGGAAGAAATATGTGAAAAAAAATCACATTCAGTAGCAGCATTACTAATGATTTAGGAATGTAGGATAATATTCTAATATTTTCAGAAAAATAAATAAATATAAGCATGTTTTCCTTAAGTGCTCTATCTTTACTGCTATACTCAATGTTGATTTAGCACAAATATTTGTGGTAGTTTGTAAAAACAGACATTTTTTTCTGGCAAAGGTACACATCATTTTAATCCATTTAAAACTTTTATTTAAAATGTGATTCATATTGAGACCAGGGAAATTGACAGTTCAGGATATATAATTTTAAAAAGAAAAAGGCAAACACAACCATGAACCTCTATTTTATTGATTTATGTACTTAGAGTTACTATCAATACTATTTAAGCTAAATTAGTCTAATCTGTGAGCAGTTAGTGATAAAGTCCCCTCATTTTCCAGATGAGTATACTGAGGCACAAGTACATTCAAATAGTTGCGGAGATAATTTAATTGCTCCACTAATTGTCTGAATTTTCCTTACAGCTTTCTGTAATAATGGATCTCTCGTTATTCAGTTTCATCATCAATAATATAAGTGAATTGGATTAAATCTGTTTTAGGCCCTAAAGCTTACTGGAATTTACATAAGGTACTATTGCATATTCAGCTTTATTGTACTGTAGATTATTGCAAATATATGGGAAGAGGGCAAATTTGGCTCAACCTCTTGGGGTTCTGGTCCTACTGCCACATCTTAGCCAAGCTTTTATCATTTCACACTTAAATTATAACCATAAACCTAACCCTCTTTCCTCTCTTTTTTTCTCTCCTTCCTTCCTTTCTTCACCCCTTCCTTCTGTGATAATATAGTGAGAGGCTCATCTAATGCAGTGGTTCTCAATCTTTCTAATGCTGCAACCCTTTAATACAGTTCCTCATGTTGTGGTGACCCTCAACCATAAAATTATTTTTGTTGCTACTTCATAACTGTAATATTTTGCTACTCTTATGAATCATAATGTACATAAATGGCATTAGTCAACCCCTGTGAAAGGGTTGTTTGACCTCCAAAGAGGTCATGACCCACAGGTTGGAAACCACTGATAATGGAAGAAAAGCAATGTGTGGTCACTGGATTTAAAAATTTTTCCTAACATTTTCTGTTCTTCTACACTATACGGTGCAGTAGAGGCAATAGAAAATAACTATGCTGTTAAGCAAGTATTTCAACAGATGCCTCTAAGATACGATACCTTAATTGCCTTTGATTTCTCCTTGTTTATATAGCTAGAGTAATCCTTCTTAAAAAGGATCCCCTTTCTTGATTTCACGCCTTTGCCTTAACTCATCATTTCCTTGGCTTTTATTAATGTAAATTACAATTTCTTTGCCTTACCTCAAAGTTTATATATAGCCTTTTGTCCTTAAATTAGTAGATGTTTTTATTATACCGCTATCATAAATGTCCCTTTTCCCATCATTTTCCAAAATAATTCACATTTATTTTCAATGAATTTATTTTGAAAATAAAGGATGGATACATTTTTGTGCATATTTTCTAACCAATTTTCAAAATTTCAAAGACTGGATAACTTGGCTAACCAGTACCTTCCCTTCATGTTAATCATATGGACACATTAAGGTGTCTTTTGGTCAGGAATCCACTCAGGCAGCTGAATACTTAGTGAGCTAACAAGTAGTATTTGTTTGAATGCTGACTATGGAGACAGCATGATGTTAATTAATTAAAAAAGAAAAAAGGAGGAAAAAGGGCATTTTAGGATTTTTCCTATCTCTCTCCTCAAAGAGAATAAAATAGTTTGGCAGTCTGACCTGATTGAGTTTCCTTATTCGGAAACGTATTTTGGGTCTATCTTTCCCAAAAGACCTTTTGCTAAATTTATCCCAGTATCCTCACTTGATTCCCATTGTCATGCTCACCTCTGTGTTATTATTTATATTGTTACTCTTTTCTCAATGAAAGGTAAGTCATTTCTTATAGGACTGGCTCTGTTTTTGCTCAAAGCGCCTCTTTGGGCTTCCTGCAGTTGAGAAACTGGATGTAAATATTACCTTGTGGTGGTATAGCTTGTTTCTACATGGAACTTGGGTTGTTGCCATTCTTCCTTTGTCAGCCTTTAGAAACTTGAGAATAATATTCACCTACAAAGACACAATCTAAAGAAGTCTTTTTCTTTCCATCCAGGCCTATATTTACTATATGTAAACTGATAAAGCAGAAACACTTTCTTGTGAAATACTCCTGTGTGATAATGCAAACATTATTTCTGGGTATAGATTACACTTGGAATAAAATGGATTGAGGTCTGCATGTATGTTCTTGGTTAAAAAACAAACAAATAAACATTTTTAAAAAATACTTATGTGTAATAGTACTGGATGCTATATTGTGTTTGGTTTTTGCCTCTGTAGTTACATCCATTAATTATTATTAGTGCTCTATATTCTATACTACATTTTTTTTCCAAAGAGATATATATGCCCCCAAAGATGAGTGTCTAAATAAGTCTGAGCATATGTTAGTCACTTTAGTGTTCTAAACACTCAAAGCACTCAGGTGGAAGTGGAATTTTATACTGGATTTCACATTAAACTGTGAATAGGTGCATTCTGTAAAATATATGGCTATTAAACATATGATTTCAAAGATCATATGCTATCTTTTCCTTAAGTTCATTCTTCCTTTGATATAGGTTGCTAAATTTGCAACTTCTGATCCTGGATTTTTATTATCCCAGCAAATTCTCAGAAAATCTCCCATTGACCATTGTTGCTTAATTATACAGTTTTTAAAGTAAATATGATTCAACCTGTTTAGTAGGTATTGAGCTCTTCTAATTCTTAAGAAAAGGAATAGTCAGATATTTTGTAATCAGTGCATAGAAACATATTCTTGTCTCATTAAAAAATTCAATTGTGACTTGAATTCTAGAAAGAATTGTAAATGTCAGACTTTTAATGCACTACCACCAACATTTCCCCAGATCGTACTGTGGACTGCAGTCAAGGCACTGTGCTAATCACCATGGAGTGATAGGAATGAGAATGACACAAGATATGCTCCTGAATCAGCAGAGTAAGTGACAGGCAGAGGCTGAACTGTTCAGTTTCACTACACAAAATGTGGCCAGTCCCAGAGTAAGATGATTAGCAGAGGAAGACACCAGAAGGGAAAGTAATTGGTTCTGCTAGAGCTTTCCTTGGTCACCTTTTCATCGTGTCACAGTGTACAAATGGACATAAATAACAGAAGTGTGTCATAGGTTAACCAATAAATTAAAAACTGTAATGTCTACTCTCACCTAAGAAATATAAAATATGAGTATTTGGAGTATTTGAGCATGTGATCTGTAGCACACATGTGGTAGCTGCTCTTTCAACACACACACTGAAAAATAAAATTTAAGTCTAAACCCTAAGTTATATATCATGTATCATTTTAGTGATACTAACATATATGCTTTGTGTTGCATGATGTATTTCTAATTCTTAATCCTCAAGACTTTGTTTACATTTCTAAAATGGACAGAGAGTAGCAGGTTATTTTGTATTTTTGAGAAAAAAGCCTGAATTAGTGTGTGGGAAGACAGTGTAATACTTCAGATTTAGCAAAAACACATAGATTTTTTATGTACCTGTCAGATCACTGAAAAAAAAGAAGAAACACATGCACTACTTTGTCACTGTTTTTATTTCAATGTATCTAGGGGACACAAGGTTGTTTTTTTCGTTGTTATTACATGGATGAATTATATAGTGGTGAAGGGGAGTTTTAGAGTATCCATCACCCAAATAGTGTTCATATTAAACAACAGGTAGTTTTTGATCCCTCAACCCCCTCTTACCCTTTCACCTCAAGTCCCCACAATTACACTCCTCTGAATAACCATGTCTACCCATTGTTTAGCTCCCTCTTATAAGTGAGTGCATGCAGTATTTATTTTTCCACACCTGAGATCCTCACTTAGGATAATGGCTTCCAGTTCTGCTCAAGTTGCTGTGAAAGACATTATTCTTTTATTCTTTATGGCTAAGTAGTACTCCATGTACATGACACTATTAACCCCAGGGTCTTGGTTTTGAACCCACATTGGGTGATTAGTTTACCTCTACTCACTTAACTCAATGGTTAGAACAGATCACTTTTAAAGGTAAATTTGTATAAGTATAGTTACTTCTCAGAGTTAAGATCATCAGTAACAATTACATAGTTCATAGAATACCCAGAAGAGCTTCTTTAAGTCCTTTTGCTCACAGTATCTCCACCAAAATCTTTATATACATGGGCTCTGTGAATTTTGTTCCTGAGTTTTCCCTTGACTACTTTATGCAGTATGGTAAGAAACTCTTACCATATGCAGTTGTTGGTAGAGATAACGTTTAGTACATTCCTGTGTCCTTTATTGGAATACAAATGAAATACTTTATTGGAGACCTCATACATTTATCTTAGATCTAAGGATAACAGATGCTGTACAACATAGTGGTTAATTAAGAGTAAGTACTTTAAAGCTAACTCTCTCCCGTAATCCTACATAAGCCATTTATCAGCTATGGGCCTTGAGTGAATTTCTAAGCTTCTCGAGAAGCTTAGAAACTCTGGTCCACAGTTTCTTCACCTACCAAACGGGGATAATAATTATTCATTGGAGTTATTGTGCGAATGAAATGAATTAATGTGTGTGAAACATAAAAAACAGTGGCACATAATAATATTTCACAATTATTTATATTGCTATTTCTACAGTCACTAAGAAATGGCACACACTTCTCTGCAGCCCTAGACAAACAATGTATTTCTCTAAAGAACATTGAAAATCATGGTTCTTTTTTCACTCTAACACCAAACAGGTGATAGTCAAATTCTGTGTCACCTTTAGTAATTTGTATGGAATGAGGGTCTTAAATATCTCTTCTTGTTTCTTTTTCATTTCAGCCTTCATTATTTATGTGTATTTTCTCTGGCCTTGTTTTTAGCATTTTAAAATTTTATCACATGTACAAGGCAACTCAGATTCTTCATTTTCTGTAATATGATAAATGAGCAACATATAAAAAAAAGCTATTCAGATTAGTTTAAATTAATTGTACAAAGAATATATTTGAAAGTAAAAATAAAGTTTACCTGTTTTGAATGTCCAAACTTTTATCCTGAAATATTACCTTTATTCTACAAAATAAATAGCAAATAAAGGCATCAGAAATGTTTAGAGATGGAGAGGTGTAGTGTCAGCCTATCTGACTTCGTTTTATGCTCCCGGGAGATTCAGGTCATTAAATCCATATAAACAAGGTGTACAAAAAAGCAAAAAGGCACTAGTAGGTTGCAGCCATTAATGGTGATCTTCCATATGTAGAAGGGATAAAAAATTGAATTTTTCACTATGCCATTTTATTGGTCAGCTGTCACAGCCTTTTGAATAAGAAGTATTTCATTTGTATTTTATGCTGTTTTGAAAAACTGGATGATAAAAAATATACCCTTTATAAATAAGACTGAGAGCTATTTATTAAGTAGCTTTAAAGCCTTTTTGTTAGCGTGAAAGTTTGGTTTAATTTTAGAATTTTGATATTTGTTATTAGGTTATTAATCCTTTTTGTTTGAGAGTGAAAATCACCACTCTGGTTTATTTCCTCCTTTACTGGCACTTTTACTTGGGTACCAGTATACATTGTTTTGCTGGATTATATCTTTTATTTCATATTTCCATAATGATCTAAGGTAGAAGATGAAAATAAATTAATTATAATTTCAAACATTTAGGCACTATACTTTAGTATTCCTGGTCAGTATTCATGTTTGAGGGATGAGGCCCACAGGATCACGTGCCTGAAGGTCTCTGTGTTGGCAGAATTATGGTTTCTGTAGTAGAATACCCCTAAACTGAGTGGCTGATGCACATTCTTATTCATCTTGCTTCTTCTTCTTCTTCATTTTTTTTTTTTTTTTTTAGTATTGCTGGGAAATACAAGTGTTTTGGGTATAATGGCAACACTAATTTTGGGAAATGATTGAGTTTTACATGTCAGACACTTATTAGATGACACTTAAGTTATAGGTTTGAAAATTCAACAAATAAAGAATATCTCGGAAGAGCCTACTCACTAGGTTAAGGATTGATAGGCTAGCACTGTAAACTAAAATATAATATTTGACAAGAGTTACTGAAATGATTACTGTAGTCATGGTCAAACACTAGGGATTGGGGAGATGCATAAAGGTGGAGATCTGGAATTTAAGGACGTAGAAGTGACTGTTGTGTGTTTTAAAGATGGATATGGTGACCATGATTGAGAATATGATTTAGGGACATCAGGAATTCCTTTGTGTATATTAGAAAACCAGACACAATAAAACATTCTAGACTGAGTGGAAAAAATGCTTTATAGACAATTTCAGGAGCATCAAATTCAAGTAAAGTCGGTAGTAGTTAGTGTTTCTAGCAGTGAGGATGGTGAGTATTGATTGCCACCTTTCCTCTGATACCAGAAATTAGGAAGAGGATTCCTCAAATGGAAGAGAAATCCAGACCAGTGAAGCAGTGAAGAGAATTTGTAAGCATTAACCTATTTTTAAAACCTACAGATTTGCTGGTGGAAAACAACCTGCTGTAGTTAGCATTGACTTTACACAGGCCGAGTTAAGTGTCAGCAAATTAAGGTCTGTTAGCCAAATCTAGCCTGCCACCTATTTTGTCAATACAGTTATATTGGAATGCATTCATTTCTTATGCATTGGCTGCTTTTATACTACAGAGGCAGAACTGAGTGGTTACAACAGAGACCGTATGATCTACACAGCTTAAAATATTTGCTCTGCAGCCCTTTATAGAAAAAGTTTCCTGACTCCTGATATAGACAAATATTCAGGAGGTGTGTGTTGAATTTTCCGACACATGTGCAGAATTTTATTTTGGCAAACTTTTTAAGAATTATTAAATCTAGTGAGCTCCATTTCCTCCTGCTTGCTCATGGAGAGTGTGAGTGATACTATGAAAACAAACCAATTATGTTTAGAAGTTACAAAGTGAATTGGGAAGTATAGCAAGTGTTAAGCTACAGCAGGACCAACAGAGGATATTCTTAAATAGAGTCTCTGTGTTTCTGTGTGATAATTTGTGTTAGAATTTTTGTTAAGAATCTAACTAAAAGGTATTAGAAAACCAAGGTGAAAGCTAGAAGTAAGTCAGAAGGTTTTGCCTTTTTCCTTATCTGCTTACTGGTGATTTAGTTTGCTTCCTCTTTCCCCTGACAAGTACCAACATTGAACCAAATCTCACCCTCTCACCAGCTCCCCTGGGTAGAGGAACTTGATAATCACTGTTTTATCCTATGTAAGTGTGGTTTCATCAATCAGAAAAATAGTAGTATTTTGTTAGTAGCTTTTGACCAGTATTTGAGTCTAGGCCATAATAATTAACTGAATTTTGAGCAAGTCTACTATTCTTTCTTGGTCTCAGTTTCCTTGATAATGGTCCCATTATCTAATTTTTTTTTCTTAGAATCACTTACTGTCACTTTATATTCATTCTATGAACATAAAATAAGGTGTTGTATGTAAAAATGTTTTGACTATCTTAAAGTGTCATTCAAATACAAATTGGTATTACAATGTTTATTATTATTAAGTTACAACAATGTCACCAAGGACTAGAGTAATCCTGAGGGAGCTTACCCCAAATAGGCTAGTGCTGTGATGTCATCTGAGCCTTTGGGACAAGACATTTCAATTATTTATGGCTTTTCTAATGTGACTTATGCATCAAATTTGGATTTCTCTCCAGAGTTTGTGATAGTAAAGACTCATCCCCTGTGTTTTCCTATTATTTTCTTTAAAGATTTAGAGGAAATAATAAATGTGGATACCTATTTGGAGGAAATGATAGATATTGATAACATATATGTGGCGTAGCTCATAGTAGATAGTTAATTTTATTGAATAAATGACTGAAAAAATAAAAGAATTTATACTAGCCTGGGGTGGAGAAAAGGAAAATGGGAAGCAGAGAAGGGAAATTGAGAAGGAATCAATAAAAGAATGTTAAACGTCAGGAAGTTCAGTAAGCAATAAAGATTTTGAGGACAGTGGAAAGTAGAGTTACTTAAAGAATGAAGTGCCTGATGAGGTATGAATATTAAGATGTCTTGATAGTTGATAACACATTAGGCACTACATACATTTTCCTGTTGTAGTATTAGTGAACATATATCATAGATATTCATATAAAACGTTGAAAATCTCTGTTCTTTTCCTGGAAACATTATGATATTTACTTAAACATGAGCCAGCATGCTCTGTAATTTCAATAAGAATATAATAAATATGTTAATTGAATTTGGGATTGAGGACCTTTTCATTTTGTCAGCCATTGGATGACAATTTAATTATTTGTTCTTTGTTCTTTTTTCCACAAAGTAAAGTTCTCATAGCATTGTGTTTGAAAGGCATCTGGCACTCAAGTGGCTATGTTTCCATGTTTCATAGTCTAAGGAATTGCATCATTGTGGAAAACGTTTTAGGGTTCTTTACATGATTGTCACGGGATGCTTAATGCTAATCTAGATCATTTTATAACTATAGCTACTAAAGAGCTATAAAGTGAGCTACCAAGAGAAACACATACTAAAATATTAAATTAGATACACCTCTAAAGTATAAGCTACATCTCAAGAGGGAGTTGGCTACTTTGTTAGGTACATACATTTTCAGAGTTCACACAGGTGCAATTTAGCATCTGACCAGTTCTTGCAAACTTCCTAAGAGGTCTGGAAAAGTGAATGAGTTTCTCAAAGTACGTGTCTTTACTCTAGGGAATAATTGAAGTTAGAAGAAGCTGGCTGAATAAATGGCTTCCTCCTCCTTAAGTATTAACAGAATGATTGCAGTCAATATAAAATTTTCCCATTTTGCCAACTTGGGTGGAGAAAAGTAATCTAAAACTTGTTTCTAAGGCTTCCCTTGCCAAGCCTTTACTGTAGTCAGTCATTTTAGGATGGCTGAAATTAAGTACTTTGGGAAGCAAAAGGTAAACTTGCTGGATGAACTGTCAAGATTATATCTAGAATAGAATATTTTTCAATAATGAAAAGAACCTTTCCTGATATCCTAAAATTGCATATGTTTTCTAGAAGATCAAAGTCTTGTGATTGATAGATTTAATCACTTTTCCAAACCAAATTAACGAAGAATAACTTTAGATTACTAAAAATAAAAATGCATATTTTGTTACAGTTATTTTATATAAACATTTCCACCAACTAGATATATGTGAAATTATATTTTGAAGTTCCACAAAGTTGGTTAAAGCTAATATTGAAAATTTCCATTTTCTATAATTTGGAAAGGTCCCAATTTGTTACTAGAAATAGTGATCACAATGCAAAACATATTTAATGATACTAACCCTTTTGTTAATTACCAATGTTAGAAGGATAATATCCTCTGATACATGGAAAAGAATGCTAGAATCAACTGGGAACAGTATGCTGTAAAGGTTAAATATACAAATCCTAGAGTTGGTCTGTCTATGATGAAAATCTGGTTCCTCCACTTATTCTCTAGGTGAACTTGGGCAGTTGTTTTTAAGTTCCTTAAGTCTGTTTCTCTACATGTTCATGATACAGTAAGATTTCTTAAAGTTGTTTTGGTCCTTAAATTAAATGATGGAGCGAAAGTATTTTCATAGTGTCCGGCACTTAGCACTCATAAATGTGAATTAATAGCATCATTACTACCAATATTTATTTTTGTTTCTTTTCCCCATGGATTTTCAGCATTGTTTACAAATTGTGCTATTGGCATTTGCGTTGTTAAGTGCATTTGAAAGTAATTTCTATTTCTAGTGAATAGATGATAACTAATGCCATTATATAAAGAATTACTTATAAGATATAATGTTTCTTCCTTAAGAAAAAAAATTGCTAATGAATTAAAAAATGTTGAAAAAAGTCAGGCTACTTGGCTCACAAACAAAAGACACATAGGATATCAGTATAGCTAATAGATGATGATGTAAGGAATGGTTGGTGATTAGTAGCCAAGGGATCATGGCTACGTTTTATTTATTTATTTATTTATTTATTTGACAGCGTCTTACTCTTTTACCCAGGTTGAAATGCAGGTTCAAGATCATAGCTCACCATAACCTTGAACTTCTAGGCCCAAGTGATTCTTCTACCTCAGCTTCCCCAGTACCTAGGATTACAGGCACACATCACCATGCCCAGAGGTTTTTTTATAGGTTTAGAGGTAGGGTGTTGCTATGTTTTCCAGGCTGGTCTCAAACTCCCAGCCTTAGGCAATTCTCTCTCCTTTGCCTTTCAAAGTGCTGGGATAATAGATGTGAGCCATAGTACCTGGCCTTAAGTTTATTTATAATTTTAAGAGGGAGAGGGTAAGGATGCTATTTTAGAACCGGGAAATAGTGGTGGATGTGTGCTAGTAGGTGCCATGGCAAAGTGTGAGGGTGAAATAGGACTGGGACTACTAAAGATGAAATCAACCTAACTATAAATGGTACCTCCATTCAGAGTTCCTCAACATGAACTGCTATTTGGTTTGCATTCAGTGTTTGGGAAGCATTTAATTTTATTTCTAATAATTTTTGTATAAGTACATAAGGCAGATAAAATGTACACATATGAAAAGCATAGTTATTTCTTTACACTGTAGAACTGAAGCATATTCAATATTAAGAAAGCAGTGTTTTAGTTGATTTTTGAAAACAATGTGAGCACTATGAGAATAAATGTTTCCTTTCTACAGATTAAGAGATTGAAATTTAGATAAATCAAGTAACTTGCTCATTGCCACACAGTGATAGAATTTGGGCTCAGAAATCACAGACTTTTCTCCCTTTCCACTATATCACTTAACGTCTTGATAAGGCATTTTCATTTCACTTTTTTGAATATGTAGATCATGCCATTTTTACTATGAACCCTTCAGTTTATTCTAAAAGAATAACGTGCTCCTTTAATGTTTAATTATGTATTTTCCTACCATAGTCTCTGTGGGAACTTGCATAATTTACTCATAGTAAGTTTCTGTTTTGTTTTTCTTATCTGTAAAATGAAAAGAATAAGAATCTCATATAGTTGTTAGAATGACTAAATCATATAGCACATAGATTGCCATATAATGTGAGTTCCACAAATAGAAATAATCTTTTTAAATTGACATGTAATAATTAGACATATTCATAGTGTGCAAGTGATGTTTCCTTGCATATAATTCATAGTGATCAGATCTGGATAATTAGCATACTCATCATCTCAAACATTTATCATTTATTTGTGCTATTTATTGTGTAACATTTATCATTTATTTGTGCCAAGAACATTCAATATATTCGTTCTAGCTATCTGAAAATACATAATGTTTTATTGTTAACTGTTGTTATCCTGTAGTTCTACAGAACATTTTTTCCTTCCAGCTGTAATTTTGTATCTTTTAACAACAAATCTCTATTTCCTCCTTCTCCCCACCCTTCACAGACTCCAGTATCCTCTGTATTACTCTTTACTTCTTAAGATCAACTTTATTTTTAGCTTCCCTGTATGAGGAGGATATGTGGTGTTTAACTTTCTGTTCCTGGTTTATTTTTACTAGACATAATATCTTCTAGTTCGATTCATGTTGGTGCAAATCATAAGATTTCATTGTTTTGTATGCCTGAATAGTATTTTGGTGTTTTTGTGTATTTATACACACACGCGTGCGCACACACACACACACGCACATACACATATATACAGAGTGGACATAAAGTTCATGTGCAATGTAAAATAGACAACTATTTCAAATTACATATATGTACATATACATATACACACACACCAAATTTTTTTTCCTATTCATTTGTTAGATACTTCGGTTGATTTTACATCTTAGCTATTATAGTGCTGCAATTGCAATAAACACTGAGGTACTGATGTCTCTTCAATATACTGGTCTCCTTTCCTTTGGATAAAAGCCAAGTAGTGGGATTGCTGGATAATATTGTAGTTCTACTTGTAGTTTTCAAAAGAAACTCTTTACCATTCTCCATAGTGACTATACTATACTAGTTAAAATTCCCACCAATAGTTTATAAGGGTTTCCATTTCTCTCCATCCTCACTGGCAATTGTTATTTTTTTTTTTTCTTTTTGATGATGGCGATGCTAACTCTCTAACTAGGGTAAGATGATACTCAGTTGTGGTTTGAGTTTGATTTCCCTGGTGATTATTGATGTTGAACATTCTTCTCACATATTTCTTGACCATTTGCATGTCATCTTTTGAGATATGCCTGTTCAGATCATTTGCCTGTCTTTTAATTGGATTGTTTGTTTCTTGGCTGTTGAGACGTTTGAGTTCTTTATATGTTCTGGCTATGAACTCCCTGTTGGATGAATAGTTTGCACATATTTTCTCCTACTCTTTTCTTTTTGTTGATTGTTTTCTTTGTTGTTCAGAAGCTCTGTAGTTTGATATAATCCCATTTATTTATTTTTGCTTTTGAAGTCTTCCTTAGAAAATCTTTTCCCAGAATAGAATATCCTGAAATATATTCCCTACTTTTTTTCTTGTAGTGTTTATAGTTTCAGGTTATACAATTAGGTCTTTGATTCATTTTAAGTTGATTTTTAATAGGGTAAGTGGTCTACTTTTTTCTTCAGTATATGGATATTCAGTTTTCCAACTGTTATTTAGTGAAGAGACTGCCTTTTTCCCAGTGAGTGTTCTTGGTGCCTTTGGCAAAAATCAGTTGACTTTAGATCTAAACATTAATTTCTGGGTCCCTTATTCTGTTGGTCTATGTGTCTCCTTTTGCCAGTGTTATGTTATGCCATCTTGGTTACTGAAGCTTTGTAGTATATTGTGAAGTCTGATAATGTGATACTTCAGCTTATCTCCATTGCTTAGGATTGTTTCAACTATTTTGGATCTTTTATAGTTCTACACAAATTTTAAGATTTTTTAAAATTTCTGTGAAGAATGCCTTTAGTATTTTGATAGATGCATCATTTTACATTAGATTTGTTGATTGCTTTACTTAGTAGTGTCATTTTATATTTCCGTTATTATTATTATTGTTTGTTTTTTATTAGAATAGTATTGTTGATATATCAGAGATAATACATTTCTCTCTAATCATCACTGATATTTCTAAAAAGTGGCATATTTTATTTATCAGCCACATATTTTTCTTATATAAATTATTTATACAATTTTATTCATTTTCCAAAATGAAAGGTTTGGGGAAGATTTATATGAATATGAAATAAAATGTAAAGGCAGTAGACTGTGTAATGAAGTTGTTAATCAAAATAAAAGTCAGATATCAGAAAGTTCTAATGGTAGGCATTAATAAGAATTGGTATGAATTGGTTGCTTGGTATATTATTGTATAATATACCAAGCAAGGGGAAAGGGGAACTAACTAGAGTGGAAGTGGCAGGGATTAAGGAAAATGTAGCACAAGAGAAGACACAGAGACAAAAGATGGGTTAGGGAGGTCGGACTGAGCTGATGGTTGCAGTCAGCACCAAAGCACAAAATCAGCTTTATTTTACAGTATCTTGACAGGGTTGTCTATGGGGAAGTAGCATAGAAAATATTGGAAGTAGCATAGACAAAAGACATATCTTTGGTCTTACAGTATGATTGGAAAATGTAAATGACTGTAATAAAGACAAATCATCCTGTCAATGGTTTCTACTCAACTTCATTAACATATGATAAGAAGTAAAAAGAGAAAGATCAGAAGGATCTCTGCATTGTTCCTAAACATTAACTACACAAAGAAAGAGCTATGACTCTTCTGGCAGGGGGAGCATGAAGAAAGGAATATGATTGTTTTGGGAAAGGAAGAGAAGCAGTTGGGATTCATTCCCTGAATGTTCCCCAGGCTGTTGGGGCCCTGCTGCCTCAAGGCCTGCTCTCCACAGTATATACTGTTGTAGGAAGATGTGGCCCAAGGGAGAGAAAGAGCACCCAAACACCATGTTAATAAGAGGAAGGGCTTTATTCACTGGCTGGGAGCTTAGGGCATAGAAGAATTCCAAATGGTTGTGCTCTCCAATTGGCTTGGTCTTTCTCTTTTTATCTACAATCAAAAAGATCCAATTCACAGGTACCTTTCTCATTGGCCAGTTTGAATCAGCAGGAGATGCTGTTCCAGCCCCCAAAGAACTATAGTATTTCACAGAAATGGAAATTTCCAAGTTTCAGGAAGTTAAGTTTACAAATTCCCAAGAGCTAAGTCACCATGGGGAGGGCCCTGCAGGTGTATCTTTGTGGTCTCCTTGAGAAGATTTGTTGTCCTAGACCGCATCCTTCTCTGGTATCCTGTCTCAATACTACTGGTCAGTTTACTAGATGAGCTCCTTTGATTAAATAAACACATTTTACCCAATATATTAAGGTAGTTAAACTTGTTACTCCTATAAACTCCTGTAGCAGAATTTGTAGTCACCCAGTCATTATTTAAAAAATAAAATACATTTTACATTTTCTAGATAGACCAAGTTTTAGATAAGAGCCTTCTTCCTTTGCTGTATTGCATTTCCAGGGTTCCATGCACTTTCCAACCTTAATTATATAACTTAAGGTTGCTGTCCAATGGACTGAAACTCTATGAGACTAGAGAACATACTCAGTTTTAGTATCCATTGCATCTCCTAACATAGTAGAGAGCAAGCATTTTAGATAGTTAGATGGATGGATAGATAGGTAGGTAGGTAGGTAGGTAGATAGATAGATAGATAGATAGATAGATAGATAGATAGATAGATAGTTAGATGAATCTGACCTTAAGATTTAATAGAGAAAGTGTTATGGTTATAAAAGCTAAAAGCTTTTGATGTGAGACTAGAATAAAAATTTGAATATGTGCAAATGTGAGAAGGAAGAATTGGAAAGCACAAGGCATCATCATCAGTATTATTTATTCTGCTTTTGAAATTATAAAATACTTAGAGAGAAATGGAAAACAGGCAACTTAGTGTTTCTAAAGATGTGGTCTAAGGACCACTTGAAGTATAAACTCTCATCATTCTTATTTAAAATACAGAGTTCTTCCTAGACTTCTTAAGTTGATCATATATACATAGGGTCTTTTTTGAGTAAGCTTAACAGATAATTCTTATGTGCATTACAGCTTGATATTAACTACATTTTCTTCAACTTTAGCCCATAAGTTTGCTGATGATGTCCACTTCTAAAGACATCTAAATATATATGGCCCATAACCTAATTTGCAGGAAGAATTCTCAAGTTCTATATATTTTTTTCAAGTTCTATATTAAGTACTAATGTTAGATTCTAAAATCAGTAAGAAAATTGTCACAGATTTTAGTAAAAATCTTAATATTCTATTTTAAGAATATATTTTAATATTCTACTTTTGGAGCATAAAACTTACCTATTTCATTTTTACTACAAAAAATGTGCATTTTAGAAAATTTTTAACTAAAGAAAAGTAGACCACCAAAATAGAGGCTATTCTCTTTCCGCTTCGTGCCCTGCTTCTTCAGTATCTTTTGTTAGTCTATTCCCATCATCCAGACCTCTGATTGTTTGAGTGTTCTGGGCTTAGTCCTGGCACATCTTCTCTTTCCTGTCTGTATCATCTTTTCACATAATTTCATCAAGACTTAATGAATGATATTTCAAGAATATCTGCCTGCTTACAACTCTCAAATACATACTTCTAGCCCTTAATCCTTAAGAAATTCTAAATTCTTAAGGTCTTCCTGCCAGACTAACATGTTTGCTTGGACTTTAGACTTCAAACTGAACATGCCCACAATCAAATCCCTAATGCTTCTGTAGTTTCTCTTATCTTCTGCCATGCAGAAACAGGGAGCAAGGACAAAAAAAAAAAGCACCTAGGATTATTCCTGAGTTCTTTGTCATTCCCATTCCATGCCTACTCCAATTGAAATCCTGTTGGTTCTGCCTTTAATGTGTGCCCAGAATCCTACTATAGTACTACAGTCTGTTCTCAATGCTGCCAGAGTGATCCCATTAAAACTCCAGTCACATCATGCTACTCCTCTTAACAGAATACTCTCAATACAAACTTCTATGGCGTCTCACTTCATTCAAAGTACAAGCCAAAATCCTTAAGCCTTCACTAAAATAAAATTCCCCGACTTTCCATTATTATACTCCTTGTTTACTTCATTCCAGGCGTGGAATTCAAGCATGCATCTAAGTTAAGATACATGCACTGGTGTTTTCTCTTTTTCTATAAACACCAAGAGAAGTAGCACATTCATTTATTTCAGTCTCTATTCTAGTACCTTCTTATTGATAAGATCTTTCCTGGTTATCATAACCCCTTTCCCCCATCCTCTATGTTCCGTTTTAGACTGGTAACTGAAACTTGACCTATCTGGAAAATACTATAATGCATGTGCCTCAGAATTATCTATTGAGTAGAGGAGAGTGGATGGTGTATTTATTCACCAGTTTCTGAGAGTATTGATTGAGGGATGCTCCCCAGGAAGTATTAATATTCCTGTATTTCTGACATTCCTTTCTGCCCTAAACTTCCAAGATTCTAGCAAAAATGCCTTCAGGTACACAGATGTAGATAACCTGGAAATGAGGAAAGGGGAGCACACTGAAAGGTCTGAGGAATAGAAGTGGGTGCACTGCCAACCTCTGCCACATATTGTAGAACCTCTACAGTTAATTCATCTCCCTACATTGACCACCTCCTTAAGTTGACCTAATTTTCACAGATATGCACCAAATGGAAGTTCCTTATGTTGTCCAGTTTGTTGCAGTCCCTTGAGTGGTCAACTTACAGGGATTCCACTGTATAATAAAACCAACTTACAAGCATATTTGCCATTTTATTGGAGGGCTTTTTTCTTTAGGCTTATATTGTGGGAAATAAAATATATAAAGGAGTGTGAGAATTCCAAAATAAAAATTACTATAGTCTAAAAGTTTACATTTGGACGTACTGAATAAAATTCCTCAGCAATTCAACTGATGGCTTCTATGTTGGAACTCGGGATTAGTAAAATTCCTTATATCTGACCTGATCTGTGAAGTGGCATTCACTATCAAGTACATAGTTTCAGGACAATGTCACAGACCTTTAAAAACCATTTTGTCATTATTTTTCAGAAAATATTTTTAATCATACATCAGTTGGGAATTTTATGATACCAGGTATTGAAATAACTACACGTAAAATTTAGTCAACAAAATAGATTTCTCTCAGTAAACATGCTTAGTGAGATCACTTATGAAGAGTTTGACCTATGCTGCTATAGGGTTGCAGATTGCAGTACCATGAGCAGTGGAGTTCAGCATTCATCTACAGTACCCAGTTTCCATCTCCTTTATATTATTCTTTCACAGAGCTAATACTAAGGCTGCTGTTATTAAAGCATCAAGGGACCTTAGAGAGCATCTATTCTATAGCTTCAGTTTTACAAATGAGATTTTTCATTCACTTGTCTTGGCCTTTTCCTTTGTTTGATTTAGAATCTCTGGATCATTTGATCATATAAGGTTGTACAACTCTGCTCTGCTGATTGTTGAATATTAAATAAATAGACAGCTAAGGAAAGTCAGTTGAGGTCCATCTACACTATGCATTTCCTGCAAGACAAAAGAGAAAATAAAAATAAGGAAAAGTTACTGGAACGAGTGAAGGATGATTTGTTCACTAAGAGCCCACAGAACATTTCTGAATAGTATGGCCAATTGCTTTATTTCTGTTTTATTGAGAATGTTTATGTCTCATCTGTGAAGCATATCTGATAAGGTATGGGTCCTAGACTAATCCTCAAGGTTCTTAAAGCCTGGGTGCCAGACACATAGGAACATTTTGGAGTAAAGAGATTCATATGTTATACAGCTCTTCATGTTGTAGGCGATTTTCTCTTTAGATTGCAAATAATAAAAAATGTATGTATATTAGTATTAGTTGGCATGCCAGTCAGAGCCCTGCATTTCAATGCTTTTTTTTTCATAAAGGCAAAAATGTGGTAAAGGGGTTGTCAAATAATTTCCAATGTGTTTGAATGCTAAATGATAAAGACTACATCTTTCTTATTGACACATATATATATGGTGTGTGTATATATGTGTATGGGGGGGTGTATAACTTCTTTATGAACTAGTCAGTTAACCAACAAAACATTTGTGGAGTACTGAGTATGCTCCACGCACCGTCCTAAGCATTACAAATATTATATAAAATATTCCCTTTCAAAAATAATAACTTTTGGTAAGTAGCAGTTTGAGGTGAAAAACAGAGATATAGACATTGGAACAATTTCAAATCTCCTAAAATTGATTATGGTGAGTTCCTCCTTTGTGTAGGTTCCACATCAGCAGAGTCAACCAAAGCATGGATCAAAAATATTTGATGAAAATAACAATAAAAATAGCACAGAAAAAAATCAAACAAATAATTTAGAATAACAACTGCAGTTGATGTTTGAACAATATGAGTTTTAATCCTATGGGTTCACTTTATACAGATTTTTTTTTAACCAAATGTAGATCAAAACTATGGTACTCATGGGATGTGAAGCCCACACATATGGTGAGTCTAACTTTTGTATATTCAGGTTCTAAAGGGCCAAATGTGGAACTGGAGTATGTTCATATTTTGAGATATGTCAGAACCCTGGACCAATCCCCTGTGTATATGGAGATTCAACTTTATTCACACACCATTTACACTGTATTAGGTATTAAACATAATCTAAAGATGAATCAGAGCATACAAGAAAGTTTGTGAAGGTTATATGCAAATACTATGCTATTTTGTATAAAAGACTTATGCCTTTGATATCCACAGGGGTTTCAAAACAATCTCTTGTGGGTGCCAGAAATGACTGAGTATTTTCTATAAATCTATATCGCTTCTTTATTTTTCCCATAGGTCGTGTGTGTGTGTGTATATGTGTGTGTGGATTGAAATGACTATTCTACAGTGGATGACATATCGAAGGTACCCCAGTTTTATTTCTGATTTTGCATATCTAAACTTTATAACATTTCTACTTGAAGAAATGCTGTTAAGAAAATTGCTTTTGCTGTGTTCACATATAGTGCTTGGGTTCGTGAAATCATGGGCAACCAATATATTTCATATAGATAGTAAATTTGGACTTTCTGTATTACATATTAAATACTCTGTGACATACTCAAACACATATATGTATGTTTGTATGAATAAATTAATAAAACTTATCACAGATGTATGGATAATATGATAACAGCATTTTCATTTATTATGTGGCAGGTACTTTGTGAACTCAATAGATATATTAATTCACTTAATGTTTACAAGGATCCTACAAAGATTGTACTATTAGTGACCTCATTTTATGGATGAAAAAGGTGAATCACAGACAGGTTAATTAACCTGTCCAAGGAGATACAGGTTATACTTGGAGTTGTGATTTGAATTAAATGAAAATACACTGTATTGCTTTCTACACAAATAGTATGTGAGTGCATGTATCTATATAAGTGTGAAGGGTTACTGTGCATCTAATGGTATGATGGAAGAGAAGAAATAGCCTTGACTTGCTGTTAAGGCTATTTGTTTGATCTTAAAATCAGTTTTCTACTTTTCCTCTCACAACTTTAATACTTCAAGAAAGTGTTTGCATTCTGTGTCTGCATAGCTATAGATACATATGCCTATCTCACAAAGTGAATACAATTATATAGTATACATGTTTAAGTGAATAGTCACAGCCTGATGTTTAGCCATGTAATAGATGATAAATGTTTCATTTGTAACATATCTTGATATACTAAACTTTGATTTACCAAAAATTTCATGATAACAGTGTTCATGGACAATTAGTGAAGTTTGAAATATGAATTAGTAATTGAAGTATCAATTTGTTTTATTTCTGGTTAATACATGGGGTAGAGATAAACTTTAAAGAGGAAGCAGCCAGCCACTGAACTGTGGAAACAGCTTTATTTGTATAGTACCTTAACAAGATTGCATAAATGTTAACACATGGGGTAGAGATAAACTTTAAAGAGGAGAAAGTATGCATGGGCTATGTGACTTCTAACTGGTGAAAATGTTGTGAAGGGAGGAGAAGTGGTTGGGGGTTGCTCCCTGAGCATTTCCCAGGCTGTGGGGGTCCTGCTGCCCACAGCCCACTCCCCACGTCTCCATTGTTACATGGTATGTCTGTGACTCTTCTTCGCATAAGGACACCAGTTGTAATTGGATTTAGGGCCCACCCTTCTCCAATATGACCTCATTTTATTGGATCTACTAAGATCTTATTTCCAAATAAGGTCATCTCTAAAGGTACCAGAGATTTGGTCTTAAACATATCTTTTTAGGGATTAGAATTAACCCATAAGGATACCCATGGCAAACAAAGAGCTAAAGATGTAATACATTAATTTTCTAGAAGATGGGGAGATAAAAATCTGAAACCTTAAGGCCATCTACCCGAACATGCTCATAAGAACAATAAGAACAGTGTCAGGCCAAATGCATAGAAAATGAGAGTGTCATGATGGTATTTATAGTGGCAGAGCATGGGTACATTTAATTCTAGGAAACAGACTCCTACTGTGGCTGGAAAATTATTGACATAGGATGTGAGAGCAAGTTGTTTACCAAATATTAAATTCAAACAAAGTGCTGTGAGCTGTATCTCCAAAGCTTTGGTACTTTGTGGAGTGGTACAATATACCTTCATTATGTCAAAACAGCCACATCTAGTATGTTACTATGGGACAGTGTACTCTTCTGATACTCACATTTATCCAGAATAAGTTTATGTTATTTTCTCAGATATGTATTTCATATGCCAAAATAACTGTACTCCATTGATACGCTTGTTCTGTTTCTTGCCTATGTAAAATATTGCTATTTGAGATATGTTTAAATGTCATTGTCATCACTCAGGAGCCATATTGAAATGTCACAAAACACCAGATGCTGGCATGAATATGGCAAGAAGGGAATATTTTTACACTACTGGTGGGTGCAATCTAATACAGCCTTTTTGGAGAGAAGCATAGAGAATCCTCAAAGATCTAAAAGTAAACCTCTATTTGATCTTGCAATCTCATTACTAGGTATCTACCCACAAGAACAAAAATTATTTACCACAAAGGCGTTTGCACCAGAACGTTTGTTGTGGCTCAGTTCATAATTGCCAAGTCGTGGAAGCAACCTAAATGCCCATCAACCCATGAATGGATCAACAAACTGTGATATATGTATATGGCCTGCTATTCAGCCATTACAAAACATGGAGACTTTATATCTTTTACATTTACCTGGATTGAGTTGAAATACATTCTTCTAAGTAAATTATCTAAAGAATGGAAAAATAAATATCCAGTCTATTCCATACTAATATGAAATCAATTTATAAACAATTGCATGCTTATAGGAACAATAAAACACAAAGATAGTCTAGTACAGGGGTAGAAGGAGGCAGGAGGTTGGTGGTGGAGAGATGATGATCATTGGCAGAAGGAGCGTGTGCACATTGTGAGGATCTATAACACGCCCCATGGATGAAAGGCTCTTTTAAAAATGCAACTTTACCATGGAAATGAGAACAATATAACCTAATGATTTGTACCCTCATATTAATTTGAGATAAATAATAAATAAGAAAAGAAAAATCCATGTTTAGCATGATGTTTGATGATTTATGTTTGTGAATTATATTTCTGGATATTTGTAGCCATTATTTGAGAAAAACATATGACCATAAACTTCTTAAAGCACACACACAAAAACCAACAGAACAGTATATTCTTCCCGCAAACGTATCCTAGATTATTTAATACTGATGATGATAATCAGAAATATACATTTTGAGTTCATTATTTTACTTCAAAAATCAATTATTATTGGTATGTTCATACACATAGATGCACATACAAGATACATTCAAGTGTAAATCCATGATACCTTTAAATGTGACCTTATTTGGACATAGCTCCTTTGCAGATGTAATTAAGTAAGAGATACAAGAGCAGCTGTTAACAGAAGGTAGGAATTTAAAGACTGAGCAAGTAATGCTTATATCAGAGAATTCTATGACATAGAAATACCTCTCCTTGAGACAGAAAAAGAAAAGGAGGCTTTAATGATACTCAGATCTTCTCAGAAAGGAGAAAGAAAAGGGAACATAATGCAAGTGAAATAACATAATGAGAATCAAAAAAGAAACAAGAAATTATACAAGACACACGATAGAAGCAATTTTGGGCCAATTTCAAAATTTAATACCTAATTGGAAAACACAGGAGAACCCTGGAAACTCAGTGCAGTATAGAGAAGCAGCTGGGTGGGGAAATGGATTTGCTATTTGAGGTTGCCAAGAAAATCTGTTTTGTGTGCCTGATTTGCACTTACAGATTGATATAGATGCAATATGGAATTTTTAGTAAATTAAACTTCTTCAGAGAAAATTTATGGTAAGGATCCTTAATCCGTAGGTCCGACTCATGAATAATTACTATGGATTGAGATAATCCATGTATATTATTAAACCTACTTCATTTGAAAATTTTATTTGACTATCTTTGCTCTTACTTGTCTAAAAATTCCAAGTAGCAATGAAATGAAGTTGCTGATTTTGTGAGCTACTAAATTGAGGTCATCTTCTACTGTAATTAAAATATTCTTATTTTTATGATCAGCTCATAAATGCAATGAAGAAAGTGGTATACTTTTTGTTTAAACTTTTTAAAGAGTAGCACGTGGCTACAAATCAATATAAAATAGCTGAATAAAGAAGTTGGTCACATAAACTACCAAAACCTTATGTTATGGTATGTTAAGTCACAGGAGAGGAAAGCTAATTGTCACTATGTTGGATGGTAAAAAGGAAGTACTACTTTGCACTGTAATGATAGAGTAGATTTCTCCATTCTGAAAACTGTAAATGGATCTCATTTCTTGTATTAAAGTGGCTTTTGAAACTTTTTGAATGTGATCCAGATCAAGTGGTATGTTTCACATGGCAACCTACTAGACACACACACACACATACACAAACAACCGGAGACACGGAATCGAAAGTTACACTGAGCAATAATTCCTTATGCATGAAATGCTCTTTCTGTGTGCCTGTGACTTGCCCTATTCAATTCTAATTCACTCCATGATTAAAGAAACACTGATAAGCACTCTTTGCATTGATTAGATAACCTGTGGATGGTTCCAGCTATAACTTACAACTTGAAGTCCACAGCTCTACACATGCCCGAGAGGCATGGAAATTAAGATGTGCCTTCCTGTGAATATTCCTCAAGCTTAATTAATACAGGATCTTTGTACACAGGCAAATAGTGGACAATTATACATATGAAAAGGATGAAGCAAAATGTAATTAAGGGAGGAAAAAAGTAAAGTATCTGTGGTGAATAATTTCTTAAAAGTGGTGAGAAGCAGTCCGAGTTCAGTGGCTCACACCTGTAATCCTAGCACTCTGGGAAGCCAAGGCAGGTGCATTGCTTGAGCTGAAGAGGCTGAGACCAGCCTGAGCAAGAGAGAGACCCCCATCTCTACTAAAAATAGAAAAACAGCTGGGCATCATAGTAGGTACCTGTAGTCCCTGCTACTTGGGAGGGTGAAGCAAGAGGATTGCTCACACCCAAAAGTTTGAGGTTGGTATGACATCACTGCCCTCTATCTTGGGCCACAGAATGAGATGCTATCTCAAAAAAAAAAAAAAAAAAAAAAAAAAAAAAGATGGTGAGAAACAAAGGTGACATATGTTCTGGAGAGAAATGTTTACAATCTTTCATAATACTTATGAAGTACATCTTTCATCACAAGTCAGCACAGAGGTATTTTCAGAAGGTAAGCATGCACACTAACTTCATGACTAGAGTTCTAAACCTTAATCTTTTCTAATATCTAAGTGATTTTGCTTTTAGTAGGGATGAACTGTGAACTAAGTTCATTTGCTGAGGAAAATTGGTATGCTCATATTTCAAAAAGACATTTAAAAAATATGTACATTGTGTTTCTGGGTTTTACAGAAAATTCATTACTCAAAGGTTTTAAATTAAAATTATATTTATAGACACTAGGATTGACTTATTATCCATTTTTAATGTAATGCATAATGATCTTACAATTAATATTAATTCATTTTTAATATCCTCAAAAAATTAGTAGAAAACTAAAAGCATGTAATAAGATGTCGGTTGAGACATCAGATAAAATTAACTCACAGGAGGAGGAGATATGTCGTGTTCATAGGGCCATGTGCAATGTTACTTACCATGATGCCTAAAACTTTATAATTTAGATATAAACATGCTTGTCTAGGCAGCTATCCTGAAAAAGAACAAGTACTTCTTGTAAAATTACCTTACTAATTATGCTTACATTAACAAATGTTAGCAAAATCATTATTTTCTTTCTAATAACTACATGAAATAACTGTCACATGAAAAAGGGGAAATTGGAGAAGAATTTTGAGAAAGGGGTGAGTGTACATTTAATATATGGGACTCCTGAATGCTTACATGGAAAAAAAAAAGGACAGGCAGAAACATGCATATACTTATTTAGAGGATTAAAATGTATAATAGTAGAAGAGTAAAGATTCAGATTCTCATACTTTGGTAAAACTGTTTTTATTTAAAGATCTTTTTCTGAAACCCTTTTGCATTCTTTTATAAGATGGCCTGAAGTTGTTTATAATGTCAAAGATACATTTATAATAAAAATTACCCCTATTTTTTTCTACGAATGCTCATTCTGACTTCTTCACTTATAACTTATTGTATCAAAGTTTTAGAAATAGATTTTGGAGGATTTAACAGGAATATTTGCTCCTTACTAGATTAGCAATTATAAAAGTGATAATGGTTAAAAGAAGTAAGAGAGAAACTCCTATCATGTACTATGAAAGTTATTATAAGACTTCTTAAGTAGTTATGAAAGTAATAGCTTATTACCCCAAAATATTTATTAATTATTGAAATTTATTGAATATTATTGAATTATTGAATATTTATTCCTTTATTTGAGCCCTGCACTAGATAAACATTTATAAAAAAATAAATCTGATATTACTGTCTTCTCCTCAAAGAATCACAGTTGGATAAGAAATTTTCATGTTACACTACCATGTTTCTCTATTGGCTTCCATTTTTTTTTTTTTTTGAGACAGAGCCTCAAGCTGTCACCCTGGAGAGAGTGCTGTGGCATCATAGCTCACAGCACCCTCCAATTCCTGGGCCCAAGCGAGTCTCCTGCCTCCGCCTCCCAAGTAGCTGGGATCACAGGCACCCGCCACAATGCCCGGGCATTTTTGGTTGCAGCCGTCATTGTTGTTTGGCGGGCCTGGGCTGGATTTGAACCCGCCAGCTCAGGTGTACGTGGCTGGCGCCTTAGCCCATTGAGCCATAGGCGCCGAGCTATCTATTGGCTTTCTTGATAGTTTACAAGCAACCATGTCACCCCTTGAGAAGTGAAGCTTACATGTCTGACAGAGCTAGACAAATAGAAGCAGTCACATGTTTGGCTTTGATTAGATATAGTTATCTTTATGCTGACAGCAAACTCCCAGCTTTGTCTTTTTTTCCTGCATAATGTGATTAAAAACTTTTGTACACTGACAACACAGTATATCATGATTAAGAATCTTGGTCAAATGTATAATCCCATCTATAGTACCCTCAGGAATATATGACGAGTGAACTTTAGTTGCACTGAAAATAAAATTCTGTTGAGTCTATGTTTGCCATAATAACTAGCTCTGTGCTTGATTCATGGTAGGATTGACTAGCATTTGTTTCATTTTATTTAAAACTGGTTTATACTAAAATTAAAATATTTCTAAGACAGTCTAAAATTATACAAGTTGGGATAGGTGCAAGGGATGATGCCTGGAATCCTAGCACTTTGGGAGGCCGAGGTGGCCCAGAAGTTTAAGACCAGCCTGAAAATATAATGAGACCCCATCTCTAAAAGAAAAGAAAAAGAGGAAAAAAAAAAAGAAAGAAAGAAAATTAGTCAAGCATGGTGATATATACCTGTAGTCCCAGGTACTTGGGAGGATGAGGCTGGAAGATGTCTTGAGCCCAGGAGTCTGAGGTTGCATTAAGCTATGCTGGCGCTGCTATACTCAACTTGGGCTACAGAGAAGGATCTGTCTCAAAAACAAAAACAAAAACACAAAAAATATCTTAGAATTGAGAGAAAAATGTCATCTTTATGGAGTTTAGAGATATGCTTCTGTAGTCCCTACACATGTGCTATATATAAATAAAATGATGACCTGAGTACAAATGTGATAAGGTTTAAGAATTCCTATTTTTTAAAAGCAAGTGACTATAATGTATCTGTTTATGATAGCCTCATGTTGCAGAGGCTCACTCCATCACATGTTGTTCTGCCTGCAATACTTGCCCTTGGTTAGGGAAGTATATATTCTTATCAAGGATGTACTGATTCTATTTACAGTGAGCTAAGAAACTAATAGTTCACATTAAAGTGTAAATTTAAAAATTTCTTTGGAGTTTTTATTCCAAAGGAATTTAAATTGTAAATTTGAAGATTTTTTTTTGAATTTTTTTATCCTTTCTTTTAAAAAGCATATTTTTTCTCCCTTTTGTGTTCTGTGAGGGAACAAAAGCTTGCATTGAGATGATACCAACAGATTGGATTTGTCTTTTAGTGGCAGGCCAGTCTGGCTGTGATATTTGTCTTCTGGGTGAGATTTGTTGTTAGCCCTATCACTAATAAACAAAAATTCTTAGTGTTAAAACAAATAAAATAATTTAAAGCAAACATTGCATTGAATCAGATTTCAGCTTTGCTCTCTTATTCCCACACGTTTTAGGCATGGTACATATTCTGTTCTACTTTTCACCCTCTTTATCCCCACATTCTCTTTGTGTCCTGTGAGTATGAGACCAATATAATGTTTGCAGTGGTATTTTGGCTGTTATTTCCATTCCACACCAATGACAGCCATTAGTAGTCAATCACAGCACTCTTCCCCACTGAACCTTTCAACATCCTCAAAGTAATGTCTCAGGCTGCCTGTACTGGTTTGCCATCCCTAGCTCTGTAGGTTTGGCTTTGGATCTAAGAGTTCTGTGTTTGAATCTCAGCTCAGCTGCTTCACTAACTTCAAGGCCTTTAGAAAGCCAAAAAAGTTTTCTCTAATCTTTATTTTACACTCCTATAAGGTATGGCAATAAAAGTCACTTCATAGCGCTGTTGGGAAAGACTAAATGACTAATATTTTGTGAAGCACAAAATGGTGTGCATAACTGACAAAAGTACCTGAGAAGTGACAAGTAAATTATGAAATGTGTGTTTTATTTAGGAGATGCTCTTATGTATTTCCAGGGCATCCAGAACATAACACATCATAGTATTTACCAAACTTTTATGTGCCACAATCAATATCTTAGTAGCATGTAACATCTATGAGAGCAGAGAACATAGTCCCATCCTAGTGTACAGAACAATTCTGGGCCAGTGGTTAATACGAAGTGGAGAATACATGTTAGCAGAGTAAGCTTTTAAAAGAAAGCTTCTACAAGGTTTCTAACTTGGGTGTTAAGTTCCTCCATTATCTATTCATAAAATATTTCACTTTAGTCAGTTTCCTTGGTTTGTTGTTCTATAAATTTTCTTCCCATGTCTAGAAATTTACATTTTATTCTAAGACACGAATATGAGGTATCACAAGGAATTTATGAAAATAAGACATGATGGCCATGAGTCTTTTCCTTGATATATTTCACAATACCTGAATCAAGTTGTAATTCAGAATGAATATGTTAATAAATACCAAGAGACAACAAAATGGCAATGTATACAAGAGGTATTATATATAGCTTAACTCAAATAGTATAGATGTTCCACCTCTACCATGACTGTAGTACTCTGACATGGCTGAGAATCTGTACTACCTATGGTGTAGCCTACAAAGGCAGTGGCATATCACAAGTGATTTATGTAGCTCCTGGTTTATTTCTATAGGACCATGCTATCTACTATCTGGAAGATGGTATGATTCCTGATCTGTAGTAGACCCTGAGTTCTTCCTCACATTTCTGAAATCCAGCTATATAGCTGAACGTTCTTCACTGTCTGACCCAGTGAATGTCATCCTCAGCCTACTGTGACACAATATGCTGTGCATTCATTATTATTGTACTGGCTAAGGTAGTGCTTTTTATTACAATAAAAATCCTAGAAATTTCAGTGACTGGACACAATATAAATTATTTCTCATTCAGGACATAATCTTAGATGGGAGAACAGTTTGATAAGGAGATCCTCCTTTATACAGTCTTTAACATGTGCTTTGTTAGGTCATTTTGGTCATCTCTATGCCAACCAGCCTAAAAGTAAAGGATTTTATTAGTGTACAACATAGCAGGTCATATTCCATTATCTAAAACTAAGTCTCATGACATCACACTACTCCTAAGGAAACAAGAAATATGATTTACCCTGTTCCTAGGAAGAAGAAGTAGCGTACTTTGATGAACATTTGTAGTGTGTGTAATAATAACTATATCTTAATACAGAAGGATATATTTTATTTATTTATTTATTTATTTATTTATTTATTTATTTGAGACAGAGTCTCAAGCTGTCATCCTGGATAGAGTGCGGTGACATCACAGCTCACAGCAACCTCTAATTCCTGGGTTCAAGCAAGTCTCCTGCCTCTGCCTCCCAAGTAGCTGACACTACAGGC
>CAUYRH010172432.1:0-13399 GCA_963574655.1 Perodicticus potto | reverse complement strand
AAAAATGGCCAGGCATTGCGGCGGGCGCCTGTAGTCCCGGCTACTTGGGAGGCGGAGGCAGGAGACTCGCTTGAGCCCAGGAATTGGAGGTTGCTGTGAGCTGTGATGCCATGGCACTCTCTCCAGGGTGACAGCTTGAGGATCTGTCTCCAAAAAAAAAATCAGATGTTAATAATCATTAATCATGAAATGAAGTGGAGCAATGTAAAAGAATGATTGGGATGGTTGTCCAAGACAGAACATCTTTCTGAGAAAAATACACAACTCAGTAAGTCACAAATGGAATGATAAAAAAATGAGGCAGTCACGTGAAGATGTAGAGAAGCCCATATGCGTGTGTGTTCATGTGTTTATACGCGTATGTGTCCTTGCTGTACAGAAATACATACTGTACTTGGTACAAAACTTTTCTTGTATCCAGAGACCTCTGACTAAGCTCTCTGAGGTTGAGTTGAATTGTGTCATATAAGTATGTACATGGCTTAGACTACAACTTCTCACCTTCTATCATCACCAAAAATTACCCCAATGCTTATTTTTGCTGATACACTGCATTTTTTTCTTTTTTAAAGAAAAAAAATCTCACTCTGCGGCCCTGGGTAGAGTGTTGTGGCGTCGTCATAGCTCACAGCAACCTCCAACTCTTGGGGTCAAGTGATCCTTATGCCTTAGCTTCCTAAGTAGCTGAGACTACAGGGGTACACCACGATACGTGGCTAATTTTGGGGTTTTTTTTTTCTGTTTTTAGTTGAGACACGGTCTGTCTCCTGCTCAGGTTGGTCTCACACTCCTGAATACAAGGAATCTGCCCTTCTCAGCCTCCCAGAGCGCTAGGAGTACAGGGATTAGCCGCCTTGCCTGGTCCTACTGAATATTCTTAATTTACCTCTGCAGGTGCACTGTGTAACATTGTTTTCTGGGAGCATAATCACTGTGAATTTAACTAGGTGGGCTCCCTGGCTCTCCTGCTGCTAGGGTTTCATCAGGAGGAGGCACTGATGAGAACAGAGGTTGACAGAGAAGAGTACTTGGAGTTTTTCTCTCTGATGTCTTTTCCTGCCACTCCATGGTCTGGCAGCTGCTGAGTTCCTCTGTCAAAGAAGCTGGATTTTGTTAGCCGCTCTCCTAGGGCCCCAGTTTCCTCTTATGAGCATTCCAAGGTGGTAAGGGAATCTCTCTTGCTAGTCCTGCCTGAGTCACCTGCACCACAATCTTGTCTTGATTTCCTTAACCCATTTCATACCTATGTAAAAAGTTTCTTTATTAAACAAACTTCGTTTATTTTGACTGTTATTTCTCTCCTGCTGAGAACAGAATGACAGTATTGTTAACTACTGAGACAGCTGGTGTTTACTAATAGATCCCCCCTCCCAATATTTGTTCCTTCAGTATCAAAACTTTTTTTGTTGATTGTGTTTGCCTAGTATTCTAAGCCACTATTACTACCAAATAATTCTTTCAAATTCTTCACTTCTTCAAGAATCTTGAGCTTGGCAAGAAGCAATTCTCCCCAAATTCTCTAACACAAATACAAAATCCCTGGGAATCTTTCCCATGTGGTCACCAACCAGCATTTCCCCTGGACACCTGTCTCCTGGAGGCTTCGTATTCCAATTTGGAAAGACTGCTCCAGGCCTACTGCTCAGGATCGCCCTACACCTCCCTCCTATTTGTTATTTCTCTTCTCTATTTGGCTGGATATGTTAATTTCTTCAGAACTTTGCAGATTTTGCTCCTTAGTTTTGAGGATGGCTGACATTCTTTGACTTTCTGATTCTTTATATGTGGCTTTTCCTCTCCACTCCCTGGAGTATTTATGATTTTCTCTTTATATCATGTGTTCTGGGACATTCATGATAATATAAATGACACGGTCTTTTTTTGCATTAACTATTCTAGTAACTTCATGGGTTATTCTAGTAACTTTCACTCTGGTAATGCACATTCTACAGTTCTGAAAATTGTTCCCACTCTCTCTGTCTCTTTGTTTGGATAATTTCTTTCTCTCTCTTTCTCAGTTTCTCTGACTTCCTTTAACTAGACATTGACCCTTCTGGTCAACCCTCTAGTTCTATTTTCTCTTTACTTTTCTACATAATTTGGAAGGGCTTCATCTAAATGTTTTAAAATTTCTGAGTGAGTAAACAAATGATCTTTTAATATTTAATTTTTTTACTACCATATATAGTAGTATGTTTTTATATTCCAAAATGTTCCTTTTGTTTCTTGTTGCTTTTCACCCATTCGTTTCTTGTTTCAAGGATGAAATAACTCATTTTTCATTATTTCTCCGAGGATATGAATAACGTTTTGCTTTAAAATTTCCTTCTGTCCTATGCCTTGCTTCTGATATTTGAGTTCCAGAATCTGCAATTTTTTTCCCCCTCTCTGGCTCTTCAGTTTCTGAGATAATTATTGTCTCCTCATCAAGGAATACATAACCAGATTTTGCCTATTTGAGGAGCAAAATACTGAAAAAGAGCCTGCAATAAAGATATAGTGCCTTCAGTTTGAGGAATTTAACTTATTCTGCCCAGTTTTAGTAGATAGTTCCCGCTATTACACCTGGTATCCTGGGTTTTGAACCTTTTTTCCTCTCTTTCTATATATAATAAACCTCCCGTTTCCTATTAGAGTAGAAAAAGGAATTAGTATCCTGGCAAGTACAGAATTGTAGAGCGGATCTGGGTCTAACAACATCCTAGAAACACTTTGCCTCATTCATCTTTATGTAACTCCACATTCTAGAGTAATTTCTGCCTTCAATTCTCAGACTTTCCAGGATCTCCAGCAATTGAATCACTTCCTATTGGTTCCTGCCTAGTGTCAGGTGGAAGTCAGTTTTCCACTTTCCGAAAATGCTGAAACATCTCATCCATCCCTAAACCCTTCCTCATTCTCTATCTCCTTGTAGTTTTGAACTTTTTATACTCATTTATGCTCATTTTAAGTGGCATTTCAGTAGAAAGCACTGATAGATGCAAAATATATTTTTTCATATTAAAAAACATGTATACTTTAAAACTTTATGTATTAAATTACAGGTAGAAAAAACCTTTGAAATGTAATGTAATATAGAGTTAGGATAGCTACATTAAACTTTTACTTGTATGTTTCTCTTTTGTATTCTTGACATATAAAATGGTTTTAATAGGTGAGATGGCAAACTCTACCACCCAAAATTGATAGAAAAAATATGAGATAAGCACATATAAATAGAAAGATTGCATTTTTTTCTATCATAATAGTAACGCAAGTCAATAAAATTTAAAAATTAAGCATTTTTACACTGGTTAAAAGTGTTAAGAAATAACTCATGCTAAAATCACTTCCTTTCCTATGTCGTGGGACTGAATATTAGAAAGATGGATCGTGGTGATTTTCTAGACAGAGAACAAAGAATTTGACAGAAGAAAGAACTGTATGCTGAAATACAGCCCATTAGGATGGTTTGCACGTAATGGAACAACCATCCAGACTGATGAATATAACAATGCAATCCGAAGGAAGCCTCTGGAGGGCATTCTATCGGCCCAAGCCCTAAACCCTGTGCTACTTAATATTTAAATTATTGAGACATATAATATATTAGAGGAATACGAAATAATTGGGTGATAACAAGAAACAAGATGTGAGGAAGGAAGGGGAAAACCAAACAGAATTCAAAGTTGACAGTAACAAGATTTGACCAATTTCATTACAGATTGGTATTTTATAAGGTGAACTTAATTGTGCTAAAACTATGGTCTTACACTTATATTTAAAATATTCTCTATATACCAAAAGTGAGGAACAAAGGTCCTACCTTGAGCATCCTGAAAAAATGTACTTATCTAATTAAATAACATATGCATTAAAATATTTATTGAGCACACATAATAAGCAAGACACTACAGTTTCATAACTAAAACAGATAGAATGCCTGCTTCCAGAAGCCTACATGTTAGGAGGAAAAAACGGATAATGCTTTTTGCATTAATTAATTATAATTGATTTAAGTCTAACAAAAGAGAAGAACTAGTATTATTAATGCCTTAAATGGGGGACTTAATGTATAGCAGAATTACACAAAATATATTTAATTACATCTTTGTTCACATTAGTATGTAATACCTAGAGGATGAGAAATATTATCCAGTAATATGTATTAAGCATTTAATATATATCAGGAACTATGTTAATTGTCATATTATTTTACTACTCACATCTCTAAGAAAAACTGATTTTATACATTGAACACCAGAAGAACAAAGATTTTCTGAGTAACTTCTCCAAGGTCACACACTTATAAGCATAGGAGCTGAAATCTAAACCTAGGAACTTTCATTCTAAAGTGTGAAGGATTCACCACATGCTATGCAGAAAAAGTCAAGGCCTTCTTGGGTGTCATGCTATAAGAAAAATGTTGAAAACTGAATCTGTCTATATGAAAAAACCACCCAGATGATCTCAAAATTTTATAATGAAGTTAAAAGAATGGACAGTGTTTAATAAAAGAAGATAAGGGAATAATATTGATTCATTCATCCTACATATGTTTATTTAGTGCCTACTGTGCGTG
The DNA here is from genome assembly GCA_963574655.1 of Perodicticus potto. Classification (NCBI taxonomy): domain Eukaryota; kingdom Metazoa; phylum Chordata; class Mammalia; order Primates; family Lorisidae; genus Perodicticus; species Perodicticus potto. Next base: position 8,838 of record CAUYRH010172432.1, on the reverse strand, counting down.
TGATAATATTCTGGAGTAGTGAATATACACAACTAAAAATTTCTACTCTCAGAGTCTCGTCTTCTAGTAAGGAAGTAAGCAAACTTCTATGTACAAAGTAAATAATTAAAATATACACTTCATAGGATAGTAAATAACACTGAAGAGGGGAAAGAAGCGTAGAAAGAGGATATGAAAGTTGGGGGGAGGATTTTGAATTTTAAATAGTATGGCCAGGAAAGACCTCAATGAAAATGGAGTTGGAACATGTTCTTCTTGGTAAAGTATCTCAAGAATGGAAAAAAAAAAGTATCCATGTACTCAATACTATAATGAAACCAATATATAAACACTCACTCATACAAATGATAAAACAAACACCAGTATAGTCTAGCAAGGAGCAGAGGTGAGGAGGGAGAGAGGAGAGAAAAGGGGAGGGTGATTGATGGCAAGAAGGAATTCGTTTGGTGGGATCTCACCTAATGTACACAATGCAAGGGTATATTTCAAAATAACTACGAGTAAACTTAAAAAAAATAAGTAAGTGAGGTGATGGTGATATTAATCAGTTTGATTTAAGCATTCCACATTGTATATCAAATCATCACATTGTACCCCATAAATGTATACAGTTATGATTTTAATTAAAAATGAACTTAAAAAGTGGGTTTTGAGTAAAGATTCAATGGAAGCAAAGGGTCAAGGCATGTGGCTGCAGGGGCAACAGCATTCTACGTGGAAGGAACTTCAAGTGCAAAGGCCTGAGGCAGGACCAGGGCTGCTGTGTCAAGAAATATAGTTAGATAGTTGTGGTTCCACCACCAATGGAGTATACAGCAAGGGTGCAAGTCAAACCTATCAAGTATTAAACACAAATGTCTTAACACTGTGATTAAGGAAATGAGGTGAAAGCTATGTTAATTAGTAGGATGTAAGCACTCCAATTTGGACAAATAATCAACACATTGAACCCACAAAGGTATAAATGTATTCATGATCTATGTATATATGACTTAATAAAAAAATACTTTACATAAGAATAAAGGGACAAAGGAAGAAAAACATCATGTGAAAAATCAGTGACAGTCTGAAATGATTGACCACCAATGGCCCTAGGACTCTATGGCACATATAATATGGAATAACCTATCTCCCACTTTTTTGTGGCTACATAGCTGAGCACTACGTATTGGAATCTGTATTATATTGATGATTTGCTGAGCTGTTTTTATAAATATTTTATTTAAATAATTGTTCTAACCACTGAATTCAATGTTATCACTGCCACATCCGCATATTAGCCTTTGTGTCACGTTTTATTGAAAAATCGTATTATTTTCTAGCTGCAAAGTACTCTCACTGCATTTACTACTAATTGTTAGAGAATTGTGGTATAAATAGCTTCCACAAAGAGCCATTCTTTTCTTTCTCCTATTCTTTTTACTCCTGTTGAACTCAAAATAAAATACAGAAACAAATCTTTAAAATATATATATATATATAGTTAGAGAGTTAGATAGAATGAGCAATCTTTGACAGCACAACAAAGTGACGATATGCAACAATAAATTATGGCTTACTAAAGAAGCAGAATTAAAATGTTCCCAACCCAAAGAAATAATAAATGCCTGAGGTGACGGATACCCCAATTACTCTGATTTGATAAATTCATGTTGTATGCCTATTTCAAAACATCACATGTGCCCTGTAAAGATGAATTATTATGTATGCATAATAATTAAAAACCAAAATATTAAAAAATAAAATAAATGTTTCCTTTAAGCTCCAGTTAAATTTTTCTTTCTTTCTTTCTTTCTTTCCTTTTTTTTTTTGTAGAGTGCCGTGGCGTCACATAGCTCACAGCAACCTCCAGCTCCTGGGCTTAGGTGATTCTCTTGCCTCAGCCTCCCGAGTAGCTGGGACCACAGGCACCTGCCACAACGCTTGGCTATTTTTCTGTTGCACTTTGGCCGGGGCAGGGTTTGAACCCGCCACCCTTGGTATATGGGGCCGGCGCCCTACCCACTGAGCCACAGGCACCGCCCTAAATTTTTATTTCTTTAATAAAATCCCACTTTCATTATAGTATTCAATTTCATTCTAACACTAAAGATGACACTTCTGTGTGCAAAATTCTATTGTATAATAATTAATGAATATAGATTAATCTCAACTACGCGTGCAGTGAGGGAGGAGGGAGAAGAAGGCAGGTCACCGGCCTGGCAGGAGATCACTGGAGAGGACGTGAGACAGGTGGCGTGAAGCCAGTCTACGGAGAGCCTTTGAGACTAGAAAGGACTTTGGTTTTTACTCTGAACACAAGGGAAAGCCATTGGAAGATTTCTCTCAAGGAGTGAGATAAACTGACACATTTGAGCAGGGTCATTCTGACTGCATGTGAAGAACTGACTAAATGAGAGATAAAGGTAAGAGGAGGAAGCTGCAGGATTAACTCAGGTAAGAGATGACGGTGGATTGGAAAAGAAAAGAGCGGAGCAGTACCAGGAGATTCTGCACATGCGCCGAAGGTAGGGCTGAGTACCAGGAGATTCTGCACATGCGCCGAAGGTAGGGCTGAGTACCAGGAGATTCTGCACATGCGCCGAAGGTAGGGCTGAGTACCAGGAGATTCTGCACGTGCGCCGAAGGTAGGGCTGAGTACCAGGAGATTCTGCACGTGCGCCGAAGGAAGGGCTGAGTACCAGGAGATTCTGCACATGCGCCGAAGGTAGGGCTTAGTACCAGGAGATTCTGTACATGCGCCGAAGGTAGGGCTGAGTACCAGGAGATTCTGCACATGCGCCGAAGGTAGGGCTTAGTACCAGGAGATTCTGCACATGCGCCGAAGGTATGGCTTAGTACCAGGAGATTCTGCACATGCGCTGAAGGTATGGCGTCCCCTCTGTGCGGTGTGAGAGGAAAGGTCAGAGGGCTGAGCCCGCCAGGCTTCTGGCCTGGCCGAATGGAAGAACAGAGGTCATTAGCTGAGTTGGGGCTGATACCGTGAGGGCTGTTTTGTATACACCAAGTTCACTACACTCACTATTCATCCCTGAGGCCACATTGAGAAAGCAGTTGGGAATATGGATCTGGAGCTGAAAAGAAGTTTCAGATGGAGATGTCAGTTCGTGCGTTATCACGTTACATGCGGTGTTTGAACCGTGAGACGACACAGGAAAAGAGAAGAGGGGCTGGGACTGGACGGGGCCTGGGCACTCCAAGGACGACAAGTAAGGATCAGGAGAATTATCCCAGGAGCTGCAAGGAAGGAGGAGAAAATGAGAGTGCTGTCCTCGTTGTCAATGGCACGACAGACTCCCAGGCAAGACACGGCAATCAAGAATACCAAATACTGAGGAGGGGAACTGAGAAAGGGACCCCTGGATCCAGTGACCTGGACGTTACTGGAGACCCTGAAGGGAAGAACTCTACAAGTGGTTCAGTTACAGAGACCTGGTTAATTTCAAGGTGGGATCAAAGAAGGGAATTAAAAAAAAAAAAAGGAGGGAGTTGGGTGACAGTCATTTAAGGCAACGCTTCTAAGGGCTTCTCCTTAAAGGAAAAGAGAAACGTGAGAACTCTTTCTCTTGGGAGGAAAAGAAAGTATTCTTGATTTTCAGTTTGTGCGTTTTGGTGGGAGTGACAGAGGAATGGCGTTTACAGGAATGTACGCTGAGGGCATGAATCTATCAAAGGGGAAAGTGCTCATGGAGGACAGAGCAGGGAGAATTGCTGGCGCAGGTGAGGGGGACGCAATGTGGGGCGGAAGGAGCGGGCTTGTCCTGCTGGAAGCACAGTAAGCTCATCCTTAATGACGGCAGAGAAGGGGACGCTTGTAAGAATTTATTTAACTGTGTAAAAGAATTCCTTAGGAGAGAAAACGGTCTTGTTTTGTGTTATAATATACGGCAGACTATGGCAAAAGAGTGTATATAATGGGGCAGTAGAGTCAGGCTTAATGAAATAAATACATCTCAGTAAAGAATGTTTGGAAGTAGCAGGGTTCTACTTGAAAAGTAATATGTTCTCCTTTTTTAAGAACTGGAAAACAAATTCAAATTTTTTAAATTTATTTTATCTCAAATTAATATAAAGGTATGACTTTTTGGATTATATTGTTTTCAATTCTAAGGTAAAGTTCAAGTTGTAGTTGAGCCCTTCACCCAGGGGGTATGGTGAACACTCTCAATGTCTTCCAAATGCTTACTCTGCAATATGCGTCTGTTTAGAGTTTATGTGTGCATCATTTCATTTGGTTCTCACAATTTTATGAGATAAATATATTTCCAATTTGCAGAGAGGAAACAAACTCACAAGATTGCAAAACATTTTCTAATGTTATCCAGCATAGAGTGGTAGGGGAGTGGAGAAGAGGTCTGACGGCCCCCCAAAGCTATGATCTTTCCTTTACACCACAAATTCTTACAACACAAAGTGACTGTGTTTAGAAGGTTAAGGATGCAGTAGAGTAAGTTTAGTTATTTTCAGAGAGAGTAAAGGCTACCCAATTTCTTGAACTGCTACGTTCGTCTTTTCAGACTGGTAAAAGTTTGTGTGCATTCCCTGCCCCTCTGCAAGGCCTGGAATGATTCCCTACAAGCTCTTCCTGTTTCACCATGTGCTGCTTTACAGCCATACTCTTCTTCTTCCTTGGTAAAACATTCCTCAAAGGAAAGTCTCAGCCTCGTTCATAGCTTTATTCCTTTCAGACATAGTCTGCACACAGTAAGCACTTAATATTTATTAAAATGCAGTAAGAATGGCAAGCAACTCTTCTTTAGTCAGTTAACTCTTCTTCAGTCTCCAGGACTGCAGTTTTAGCCATGCTTCACTAGGCACTAGCTTTTCTCAGGGAACTGTCTTTACCAAGCTTACTCTGTCAAAGTCGGCTAGGAACTACTACACCCGTAGCCGGGATAGGGTGAAGGAAAATGGTATCCAAAGCAGCTCTCACTCAGTGCACTGCAAGTATAAATTGACTTTGTTAGGCAGTGAAGGATACAATAAACAAAAAAACAGCTAGTGATATAATTTTAACATCCAGGGTTTATTTATTTTAATGTAAAACCATATGCTAAAAGAATTGAGAACATATACATTTAAATTTTAAAATCACATTCCTTATCTGTTTTCTTCTTTATTTTGAGATAGAGCCCCACTCTGTTGCCCAGGCTAAAGTGCCGTGGTCACAGTCTAGCTCACAGCAAACTCAAACTCCTGGGCTCAAGCGATCATCGTGGCTCAGCCTCCTGAGCAGCTGGGACTATAGGCGCCTGCCATGATGCCCAGCTAATTTTTCTGTTTTAGTAGAGATGGGATCTCACTCTTGTTCAGGCTGCTCAGGATCCTCAACTCCAGGGATCCTTTGCCTTGGCCTCCCAGAGTGCTAGGATTATAGGCGTGAGCCACTGCACCTGGCCTCATATCTGCTTTTCTACTAAACAAAATTCATTATAATGGATGCTAAATATTAATGGATGACCAGTATCAAAGGTATCTATTTTTAGGTTTATCTTTAGACGTTTATAGGCAAACATTCAAACCTGGTTTTCAATCTTTTAAAATTTGATAATTGCCCTAAACTATACCTTCAATTACAAACCTCCTTCAATTAACGATAGAGTGTTTTTATTCTAACATAGCCTTTAAAATAAAATAATTAAGCAACATGAAAATTAATAGAAGTACATAAGATATTTCTTCATGAATTTGGCATGGTCTTTACTTTAAAACTTGCCTTTTATGGGACTTGTTCTGTTTGTTTTAACACAGGAATTATGTAGGAAGCTGGATTTGCTACTAAGCAGGTTTTTTGTTCTTTTGAGTAAAAAGATAAAAAAAAATTTTAATTTCTAGGAGCGTAAATTATGCAAATAAACTACAACTTTCTTCCTCTTTTTTTGGGGGGGGTGAGCTCTTGCAAAGGCAATGATGGGGTGCAGTTCTGGGTGTAGATCAGTGAACAGTATGAAGAAGGATCTGCGGCTGGTCAGTAGCTTGCCCAGAGTGGCAGTAAATGCTGGGCTCAGTCCTCCATGCTGATGTATTTGGGTGCACCGAGGAGGCATGGTTCTGTCTGCCCTGCAGAGTTAATATAAATAGGGTCACAAGAATCTCTGTCAATCTCTTTCAGAGTAAAATGCTGCATAGATAGAGCATAGAAAACAACAAAAACCTAAATTGTATAGGAGACTAATCTATATATATTTTTCTTTTATTAAATCATAGCTGTGTACAATAATGCAATCATGGGGTACAATGTACTGGTTTTATATACAATTTGAACTATTTTCATCGAACTAGTTAACATAGCCTTCATGGCATTTTCTTAGTTATTGTGTTAAGATATTTATATTCTACATTTAGTAAGTTTCACCAGTACCCTTCTAAGATGCACCACAGGTGTGGACCCACCAATTACCCTCCCACCACCCCAACCCCCCCCTGCCCACCCCTTCCCATTTTCCCCCATTTTTGTGCTGTGATTGGGTTATCTCTTTTGTATGAAAGCTATAAATTAGTTCATAGTAGGGCTGAGTACATTGGATACTTTTTCTTCCATTCTTGAGATACTTTGCTAAGAATATTTTCCAGCTCCATCCATGTAAACATGAAAGAGGTAAAGTCTCCATTTTTCTTTAAGGCTGCATAATATTCCATGGTGTACCTATACCACAAATTATTAATCCATTCGTGGATGGATGGGCACTTGGGCTTTTTCCATGACTTAGCAATTATGAATTGGGCTGCAATAAACATTCTGATACACATATCTTTGTTATAATGTGATTTTTGGTTCTGGATATATACCTAGTAGAGAAATTATAGGATCGAATTGCAGGTCTATTTTTAGATCTCTGAGTATTCTCCAAACATCTTTCCAAAAGGACCATATTAGTTTGTATTCCCACCAGCAGTGTAGAAGTGTTCCCTTTTCTCCACATCCACACCAACATCTCTGGATTGGGGATTTTGTGATGTGGAGTGATTTTACTGGAGTTAGATAATATCTCAAAGTAGTTTTGATTTGCATTTCTCTGATGATTAAGGATGATGAGCATTTTTTTCATGTGTCTGTAGGCTGTGCACCTGTCTTCTTCAGAGAAGTTTCTCTGCAAGTCCCTTGCCCACCCTGAAATGGGATCGAATGTTCTTTTCTTGCTCATACGTTTGAGTTCTCTGTGGATTCTGGTTATTATACCTTTGTCAGAGGCATAACCTGCAAATATCTTCTCCCATTCTGAGGGCTGTCTGCTTGCTTTACTTACTGTGTTCTTGGCTGTGCAGAAGCTTTTTAGTTTGATCAGGTCCCAGTAGTGTATTCAATTGCCCAGGGGGTCCTCTTCATAAAATATTCGCCCAGGCCGATTCCTTCAAGAGTTTTCCCTGCACTTTCTTCTAGTATTTTTATAGTTTCATGTCTTAAGTTTGAATCTTTAATCCTGTGAGGGTCTATGTTAGTTAAAGGTGAAAGGTGTGGGTCCAGTTTCAGTCTTCTGCAGGTCGCCAGCCAGTTCACCCAGTACCATTTGTTAAATAGGGAATCTTTCCCCACTGAATGTTTTTAATTGGCTTGTCAAAGATCAAATGATGATAAGTAGCTGGGTTCATCTCTTGGTTCTCTATTCTGTTCCATACGTCTACCTCTCTGTTTTTGTGCCAGTACCATGCTGTTTTGATCACTGTCAATTTATAGTAGAGTCTCAGGTCTGGTAGCATGATTCCTCCTGCTCTGTTTTTATTTCTGAGTAATGTCTTGGCTATTCCAGGTTTTTTCTGATTCCATATAAAACGATATATTATTTTTTTGAGATCTTCAAAGTATGACAATGGAGCTTTAATAGGGATTGCATTAAACTTGTATATTGCTTTGGGTTGTATGGACACTCTGACAATGTTGATTCTTCCCAGCCATGAGCATGGTATGTTTTTCCATTTGTTAACATTTTCAGCTATTTCTTTTCTTAGAGTTTCATAGTTCTCTTTATAGAGATCTTTCACGTCTTTGTCAGGTAAACTCCCAAATATTTCATCTTCTTTGGCACTACTGTAAATGGAATAGAGTCCTTGATTGTTTTTTCAGCTTGGGTATTGTTGGTATATATAAAGGCTACAGATTTATGAGTGTTGATTTTGTAACCTGAGACACTGCTATATTCCTTGATCATGTCTAAGAGTTTTGTAGTAAAATCCCTGGTATTTTCCAGATATACATTCATATTTTTGCGAAGAGTGAAAGTTTGATTTCTTCTGACCCTATATGGATACCCTTGATAGCCTTTTCTTCCCTAATTGCAATGGCTAAAACTTCCTTTACAATGTTAAAGAGCAGTATGAGACAATGGGCCTGATCCTGATAATTGCCTGGTTCCTGATCTGTGTGGAAATGATTTCAATTTAATCCCATTCAATATGATATTGGCTGTAGATTTGCTGTAGATGGCCTCTATTAGTTTAAGAAATGTCCCTTCTATACCAATTTTCTTAAGTGTTCTGATCATGAAGGGATGCTGGATATTATCAAAGACTTTTTCTGCATCAATTGAGAGAATCATATGGTCTTTGTTTTTCAGTTTGTTTATGTGCTGAATTATATTTATATTTTTACATATATTGAACCAGACTTGAGACCCTGGGATAAAACCCACTTGGTTATGGTGTATAATTTGTTTGATGTGTTGCTGGATTCTGTTTGCTAGGGTCTTGTTGAATATTTTTGCATCAATATTCATTAGTTATATTGGTCTATAATTTTCTTTTCTTGTTGGGTCTTTTCCTGGTTTGGGGATCAAGGTGATGTTTGCTTCATAGAATGTGTTGGGTAGTATTCCTTCTTTTTCTATATTTTGGAAAAGGTTG